>CAUYLG010004189.1:0-14857 GCA_963573385.1 Cacajao melanocephalus | reverse complement strand
AACTCATCATTTTTTATGGCTGCCTAGTATTCCATGGTGTATATGTGCCTCATTTCCCTTGTCCAGTCTATCGTCGATGGGCATTTGTGTTGGTTCCAGGTCTTTGATATTGTAAACAGTGCCACTATGAACATACATGTGCATGTGTCTTTATAATAGAATGATTTATAATCCTTTGGATATATACCCAGCAATGGGATTGCTGGGTCAAATGGAATTTCTATTTCTAGGTCCTCGAGGAATCACCACACTGTCTTCCACAATGATTGAACCAACTGGGGCAAAGTGTAATTTTTTAAAGAAAGTATGCCGGAAGAATTGGATTTTCACATAAAAATAAAAACAACAACTAAAATAAATATTAAGCCTTACCTCAGATTATATACAAAAATCAAAAGGAATCATAGATCTAATGTAAACACCAAAATTACAAAATTTCTGGGAGAAAACCATGGAAACATAAAAATATATGTTAATTACATTGAATGTAGCAAATTATTTATTTATTTTTTATTATATTTTATGTTCTGTGGTGCATGTGCAGATCATGAAGGATTGTTACATAGGTATACACATACCATGGTGGTTTGCAGCATCCATCCCCCCGTAATCTACATTAGGTATTTCTCCTAATGTTATCCCTCCCCAATCTCCCAACCACCTGCTATCCCTCCCCTAGCCCCACACCCTCAAACGTGCCCCAATGTGTGATATTCTCCTCCCTGTGTCCATGTGTTCTCATTGTTCAACACTCACTCACGAGTGAGAACATGTGGTCTTTGGTTTTTGTTCTCATGTCAGTTTACTGAGAATGATGGTTTCCAACTTCATCCATGTCCCTGCAAAGGACATGAACTCCTCCTTTTTAATGGATTCATAGTATTCCATGGTGTATATGTGAATTTGGTAACTTTTTTAAAAAATATTTTTGTGTGCATATATAGTATGTGTATATATTTAAGGGGTACACAAGAAGATTTGATACAAGCATGCAATGTGTAATAATCAGATCATGGAGAATGTGGCATCCATCCCCTCAAGCACTTATCCTGTGTTACAAGTAATTCAATTATACTATTTTTAGTTATTTTAAAATGTACAATTAATTTATTATTGACTACAGTCACCATGTTGTGCTATCAAGTAGCAGGTCTTACTCATTCTTTCTATGTTTTTTTTTTTTTTTGTACCCATTAACCTTTCTCACCTCCCTCACACTCTGACCCCTGCTACACTTCCCAGTCTCTGGTAACCATCCTTCTACTCTCTACGTTCATGAGTTCAATTATTTCGGTTTTTAGATCCCACAAATAAGTGAGAGCATGCAATGTTTGTCTTTCTGTGCCTGGCTTCAACATAATTATGTTAATTGAAATAAGCCAGGCACAGAAAGATTTCTTAAATAGACCACAAAAAGATTATGTTATGATTTTTTGATTGGAGGTTTCAAAATTAATATTTTTGAATATTCAAGATGGTACTGTTAAGAAAGTGAAAGCCAAGTGACAGACTGGGAGAGAATACTTACAAAGCACATATCCAACCAAAGAGTTCTATCTAAAATTTAGAAAGAGCACAGAATTCCATAATAAGTAGACAACTCAGTTTTTTTTTAAATAGGAAAATAATTATAAAAAAAACACATTACCATAGAGCTATATGGAAGGCATAAAAAACTGAATAAAAATATGCTCAACCTCATGAAACATTAGGGAATTGTAAATTAAAACAATGACAAGATACCACTATACACCCACAAGAAGAGCTGAAATTAAAAAGCATGACCAGGCCAGTGTGTGAAGCAATTGGATGTCTCATACACTGATGGTGAAAACTTAAAGTGGTAAAGCCACCTTGAAAAATATTTTGACATGTTTTTATAAAGTTAAATATGCTTTGCCATATGATCTGGTCATTTCATTTCTGGGTATTTACCCAAGAAAAATACAAGATGTTCATAAAATGGCATGAATAAAAATGTTTATAGAGGCTTTATTTGTAATATTCAAAACAGGATATAATGCAAATATCTAACAAGTGAGTGGATAAACAAATTGTGGTATATCTATACAATGAAATACTACTGAGTAATAGAAAGAAATGGACTAAAATTCATGAGACAGATGCTGGAGATGATGTGGAGAAATAGGAACAATTTTACACTGTTCATGGGAGTGTAAATTAGTTCAACCATTGTGTATGACAGTGTGGCAATTCCTCAAGAATCTATAACAAGAAATACCATTTTCCCAGCAATCCCATTACTGGGTATGTCCCAAAAGGATTATGAAACATTAAATTATAAAGACATATGTTTACTGAAGCACTGTTTACAATAGCAAAGACTTGGAACCAACCCAAATGCCCATCAACGATAGACTGGATAAAGAAAATGTGGCACATATTCACCATGGAATAATATGCAGCCATAAAAAAGGATGAGTTAAGGTCCTCTGCAGGGACATGGATGAAGCTGGAAACCATCATTCTCAGCAAAATGACACAAGAACAGAAAACCAAACACCACATGTTCTCACTCATGAGTGGGAGTTGAACAATAAGAACACATGGACACAGGGAGGGGAACATCACAAACGGGGACCTATCAGGGGGTGGATGCTAGTGGAGGAATAGCAGGGGGTGGGGGGATTGGGGAGGGATAACATTAGGAGAAATACCTAATGTAGATGATGTGGAGATGGATGCAGCAAACCACCATGGCATGTTTATACCTAGGTAACAAACCTGCATGATCTGCACCTGTACCCCAGAACTTAAAATATTTTTTAAAAAAGAGAAAAAGATTGACTATAGATAGCATAACAATATGGACGAATCTTTAAAAGTTATTCTGAATTGAGACAAAGTGTTTCACATAATATATGAAGACCTCTTTTTTTTCCCTAGCTTTATTGGGGTAAAATTAGCAAATGAAAATCATATATACTTAAGATGTCGAAGATGTTTTGCTATATGTATACATTTTGAAAAGATTAGCACAATCAATCTAACTAATATATACAGCATTTTACATGGTTATCTGTTTGTGTGTGTATATGTTTGTATACTTAAGATCTACTTTTTTTGTACTTTAGGTTTTGGAGTACATGTGCACATCCTGCAGGATTGTTGCATAGGTACATACATGGCAAGGTGGTTTGCTCCCTCCATCACTCCATCACCTATATCTGGCATTTCTCCCCAGGTTATCCCTCCCCACCCTTCCCACCCCACACTGTCCCTTCCCTTGCCCCCCCCAACAGACTCCAGTGTATGATGCTCCCCTCCCTGTGTCCACGTGTTCTCATTGTTCAACACCCGCCTATGAGTGAGAACATGCAGTGTTTCATTTTCTGTTCCTGTGTCAGTTTGCTGAGAATGATGTTTTCCAGATTCATCTATGTCCCTACAAAGGACACAAACTCATCATTTTCATGGCTGCATAGTATTCCATGATGTATATGTGCCACATTTACTTGTCCAGTCTATCACTGATGGGCATTTCGGTTGGTACCAGGTACTTGTTATTGTAAACAATGCCACTATGAACATACATGTGCATGTGTCTTTATAATAGAATGACTGATAATCCCTTGGGTATATACCCAATAATGGAATTGCTGGGTCAAATGAAATTTCTATTTCTAGATCCTTGAGGAATCACCACATGGTCTTCCACAATGGTTGCACTAATTTGAACTCCAACCAACAGTGTAAAAGTGTTCCTATTTCTCCACATCCTCTCCAGCATCTGCTGTCTCCAGATTTCTTAATGATCACCATTCTCACTGGCTTGAGATGGTATCTCAATGTGGTTTCGATTTGCATTTCTCTAATGACAAGTGATGATGAGCATTTTTTTCATATGTTTGTTGGCCTCCTATATGTCTTCTGTTGAAAATTGTCTGTTCATATCCTTCACCCACTTTTGGATGGATTTGTGTGTTTTTTTTCTTGTAAATCTGTTTTAATTCTTTGTAGACTCTGGATATTAGCCCTTTGTCAGATGGGTGGATTGCAAATTTTTTTTCTCATTCTGTTGGTTTCTGGCTAACTCTAATGGTTGTTTCTTTTGCTGTACAGAAGCTCTGGAGTTTAATTAGATTTCATTTGTCTATTTTGGCCTTTGTTGCCATTGCTTTTGGTGTTTTAGTCATGAAGTCCTTCCCTATGCCTATGTCCTGAATGGTTTTGCCTAGGTTTTCTTCCAGGGTTTTTATGTTGTTAAGTATTATGTTTAAATATTTAATCCATCTGGAGTTAATTTTAGTGTAAGGTGTTAGGAAAGGGTCCAGTTTCTGCTTTCTGCACATTGCTAGCCAGTTTTCCCAACACCATTTATTAAACAGGGAATCCTTTCCCCATTGCTGGTTTTTGTCAGGTTTGTCAAAGATTAGATGGTTGTAGGTGTGTGGTGTTGCTTCCGAGGCTTCTGTTCTGTTCCATTGGTCTATGTCTCTGTTTTGGTACCACTATCATGCTGTTTTGATTACTATAGTCTTGTGGTATAGTTTGAAGTCAGGCAATGTGATGTCTCCAGCTTTGTTCTCTTTGCTTAGAATTGTCTTGGCTATTCGGGCTCTCTTTTGGTTCTTTATGAAGTTTAAAGTGTTTTTTTTTTTTCCAGTTCCATGAAGAAGGTCATTGGTAGCTTGATGGGGATAGCATTGAATCTATAAATTACTTTGGGCAGTATGGCCATTTTCACGATATTGATTCTTCCTAACCATGAGCATGAAATGTTTTTACATATGTTTGTGTCCTCTGTTATTTCTTTGAGCAATGTTTTGTAGTTCTTCTTGAAGAGATCCATTACATCCTTTGTTTGTTGTATTTTAGGTATTTTATTCTCTTTGTAGCGATTGTGAATGAGTGGTCACTCTTGATTTGGCTCTCTGTCTGTTATTGGTGTATAGGAATGCTTGTGATTTCTGCACGTTGATTTTGTATCCTGAGACTTTGCTGAAGTTGCTTATCAGTTTAATGATATTTTGGGCTGAGACAATGGGGTCTTCTAAATATATAATCATGTCATCTGCAAATAGAGACAATATGACTTCCTCCTTTCCTAATTAAACACCCTTTATTTCTTTTTCTTGCCTGAATGCTTTTGCTAGAACTTCCAATACTATATTAAATAGGAGTGGTGAGAGAGGGAATCATTGTCTTGTGCCAGATTTCAAAGGGAATGGTTCCAGTTTTTGCCTGCTCAGTATAATATTGTCTGTGGGTTTGTCATAAATAGCTTTTATTATTTTCTGATACATTCCATGGACACCTAGTTTATTGGGAGTTTTTAGCAAAAAGTGCTGTTTAATTTTGTCGAAAGCCTTCTCTGCATCTATTGAGATGATCGTATAATTTTTTCTTTGGTTCTGTTTATGTGATGGATTACCTTTACAGACTTGTGTATGTTGAACCAGTCTTGCATCCTCAGGATGAAGGCTACTTGGTCATGATGAATAAGCATTTTGATTTGCTGTTGCATTTTATTTGCCATTATATTATTAAAGATTTTTGCATCAGTGTTCGTCATGGATATTGGCCTGAAGTTTTCTTTTTTTGTTGCATCTCTGCCCAGTTTGGTATTAGGATGATGTTGGTCTCATAAAATGAGTCGGGGAGGATTTTCTTTTTGTGTTGTTTGGAATAGTTTCTGAAGGTATATTACCAGCTCCTCTTTGTAAGTCTGGTAGAATTCGGCTGTAAACCCATCTGGACCTGGGCTTTTTTTGATTGGTAGACTATTAATTGCTGCCTCAACTTCAGCCCTTGTTATTGGTCTATTCAGGGATTCAACTTCTTCCTGGTTTAGTCTTGGGAGAGTGCAAGTGTCCAGGAATTTAACTATTTCTTCCAGATTTACTAGTTTGTGTGCATAGAGTTGTTTGTAGTAATCTCTGATGGTAGTTTGTGTTTCTGTGGAATCGGTGGTGATAACCCCTTTATCTTTTTTTATTGCATCTATTTGATTCTTCTCTCTTTTCTTTTTTGTTAGTCTGGCTAGCGGTCTATCTATTTCGTTGATCTTTTCAAAAAAACCAGCTCCTGGATTTGTTTATATTTTGAAGGGTTTTTTTTTTTGTCTCTATCTCCTTCAGTTCTGCTCTGATCTTAGTCATTTCTTGTCTTGTGTTAGCTTTTGAGTGTTATTTTTTTATCTTGCTCCTCTAATTCTTTTAATTTTGATGATAGAGTGTCGATTTTAGACATTTCCTTGCTCCTCATGTGGACATTTATTGCCTTCATTTCATTGCCTGTCCAGTCGATATTCAGGAGCCAGTTGTTCCATTTCCATGAAGTTGTGCAGTTTTGAGTTAGTTTCTTAATCCTGAATTCTAATTTGATTGCCCTGTGGTCTGACAGACTGTTTGTTATGATTTCTGTTCTTTCTCATTTGCTGAGGAGTGATTTACTTCCAATTATGTGGTTGATTTTAGAGTAAGTGTAATGTGGTACTGAGAAGAATGTATATTCTGTGGATTTGGGGTTGAGAGTTCTGTAAATGTCTATTCATTTTGCTTGGTCCAGATTTGTGTTCAAGTCCTGGATTTCCTTGTTGATTTTCTGTCTTGTTGATCTGTCTAATATTGACAGTGGAGTTTAAAGTCTCCCACTATTATTGTGTTGGAGTCTAAGTCTCTTTGTAGGTTGTTAAGGACTTGCTTTATATATCTGGGTGCTCTTGTATTGGGTGCATATATATTTAGAATAGTTAGCTCTTCTTGTTGTATCGATCCTTTTACCATTACGTAATGCCCTTCTTTGTCTCTTTTGATTTTTTTAGTTTAAAGTCCGTTTTATCAGAGACTAGGATTGACACCCCTGCTTTTTTTTGCCCTTCATTTGCTTGGTAAATATTCTTCCATCCCTTTATTTTGAGTCTATGTGTGTCTTTTCACGTGCGATGGGTCTCCTGAATACAGCATACCAATGGTTCTTGGCTTTTTATCCAATTTGCCAGTCTGTGTCTTTTGATTAGGGCCTTCAGTCCTTTTACATTTAATGTTAATATTGTTATGTGTGAATTTGATCCTGCCATTTTATTACTGGTTGGTTGTTTTGACCTTTGGTGGGTGTAATTTCTTCGTTGTGTCATTGGTCTTTACCATTTGGTTCTTTTTTGCAGTGGCTGCTACTGGTTTTTCCTTTCTGTGTTTAGTGCTTCCTTCAGGAGGTCTTGTATGGCAGGTCTGGAAGTGACAAAATCTCTCAGCAATTGCTTGACCTCAAAGGATTTTATTTCTCCATCACTTATAAAGCTTAGTTTGGCTGAATATGAAATTCTGGGTTGAAAGTTCTTTACTGTAAAGATGTTGAATATTGGACCTTACGCTCTTTTGGCTTGTAGAGTTTCTGCCGAGAGATCCACATGAGTTTCATGTGCTTCCCTTTGTGGGTGACCAACCTTTCTCTCTGGCTCACCTTAGTATTTTTTTCTTTTGTTTCAACCCTGATGAATCTGACGATTATGTGCCTTGAGGTTGCTCTTCTAGAGGAGTATCATTGTGGTGTTCCCTGTATTTCCTGTATTTGAATGTTGGTCTGCCTTGCTAGGTTGGGGAAGTTCTCCTGGATAATATCCTGAAGATTGTTTTCCAGCTTGGATTCATTCTCCCTGTCATCTTCTGGTACACTGATCAAGCGTTTATTAGGTCTTTCCACATAATCCCATATTTCTTAAAGGCTTTGTTCATTTCCTCTCACTCTTTATTCTCTTTTCTTGCCTTCTCATTTTATTTCATTGAGTTGATCTTCAATCTCTGATATTCTTTCTTCTGCTTGATCTATTTGGCTTTTGAAACTTGTGTATGCTTCATGAAGTTCTCGTGCTGTGTTTTTCAGCTCCATCAAATCGTTTATGTTCTTCTCTAAACTGGTTATTCTAGTTAGCATTTCATCTAACCATTTTCAAGGTTTTTAGTTTCTTTGCATTGTGATAGAACATGTTCCTTTAACTCACTGAAGTTTGTTATTACCCACCTTCTGAAGCCTGCTTCTGTCAATTCATCAAATTTGTTCTCCATCCAGCTTTGTTCCCTTGCTGGTGAAGAGTTGTGATTTCATGTGGGAGATGCATTCCAATTTTCGATGGTTCTTGTGCTAGTTTCTTCCCATCTCATTAGATTTATATAGTTTTGATCTCAGGTATCTGCTTGGGGAGGTGGCCTTTCCTTTGTCTGTCTGCAGAGGCACTGCTGGGCTGCCACAGTTCCAGTGGAGCTGTTGCATCTTTTATTTATTTAGGAAAATTAGGCTGGCTTCTGCAATGGTGGCTTCCCTTCCCCACACCAAGCTCGATTGCTCCTGGTCACTCTATAACTGATGTTCTGGGTGTGAAACTCTGGAGTGAGAGTTTTTTTAGCCTACTGTACTTTGTGCAGCAGGTACCCATCCTGCTATATGGGCTGTTTCCCTCTTTTCAGTTCCCCTTCTTTCTCAGGGGTGGGTATCTCCATCCAGCTTGCTTTCTGGCTTTCACGTCAGCTAGTGCTTCTGCCTATAGCTATGCTGACAGCCCTGGCACTGGCCAAAGTTGCTGTTCTGCCCTGTTCAGGCAGCTCGGTGAGACTTTTCAGCCCAGTGAAGATTTCCTTTTCGGTGGGTTGTATAGGGCTTGGGTGGAGCACTGTATCTGATCTGAAGTCCCAGAGGTGGAGATCCCTTGGTCCTCTGGTTAGTTGCATGCACCTCCTGGGTGCAGCAGTGCTCCACCTTACCTCAACTTGCCTTATTTGGTTTATACCCATTGTCCAACCAGACCCACAAAATGAATCTGGTACCTCATTTGGAATTGTAGAGACCACTCGGCTTCTGCATCTCACTGGGAGCTGCTTTCTGGAGCTGCCTCTTATTCAGCCATATTAGGATCCCCCCTTAAAATGATTTTTATAAACTTTGTAGGTGTTCACTATCATTTATGTAATCATTCTTAAATAACTCAAACCATTACTATAAAACATTTAACTACCTGAGCTACATTTTGAAATTTTCTTATGGTAATCTTCTCATAGAAAATAGAAATCTTTGTATTTCTTTTAAAATACTCTAACAAGAATTATCTCTTCAGATAACTTTTTTTTTTTCCTGTGGTGGTTTAAATGTATCCCACAAGACCATGTGTTGAAACTTGACTCCTAAAGCCACAGTGTTCAGAGGTGAGAGCTTTAAAAGGTGATGAGGTCATAAGAGGTCTGTACTCATATATACATTAATGCTATTATTGAGGGAATGGACACCTGATTAAAAAGATGTGTTTGTATCACTTTTCTCCTCTTTTGTGTGTGTGTGTGTGTGTGCTCCCTTCTTCCTTGTGCCATAGAATGACTTAGCAAGAAGACCCTTACACAATATGGTCCACTCAGCATTCAGAATTGTAAGAAATAAATCTGTCCTCTATAAATTACTCAGTCTCATGTATTCTGCTATAGCAAATCCAAATGGATTAAGACACTTGCTTACTGAGGATCTAATTGAAAGTAGTGTCTACTATGCTATCAAATGTCTCATATATGTGTCTTTAATTAATCATATAATTTAAAACAATGTAATTGAATTTGTTTTCTTTTTGCCTTGGAGTTTTGGAGATTGACCTACTGCCAGAGTTAGTTTTCAAATGAAGAAATTAGTTCATCTTATGCAAGAAAAGAGAGCTAAGGCTTCCTGATGATACAGACTACCAGTATAGTTATTCACTCATTTATCTATTTTGTATCACATATTCAGTCTTTTATTTTTAAGAATTGTTTTTCTTTCTCTCAAATGTTCACTTACAATATGAGGTCATGTCCACAGAATTTTTCAGAAGAAGAAAATGATTGTGGAACTTTGGGATCGTGAGAATTTCACTAAAATCAACATTTTTAAATTCAGTTATAGTTCCCTAAGGGGAAAAAATCAGTAATCCAGTCAATTCTGGGAGAAATAAGGGATTTTGCTTGACTAGCTATATTCCTTCTATGCCAATGGGATATTACTAATGAATTGGGAAGAGTTCTGATCAGTGTAGTTTCTTTGATTGGTAAGACAGTCCCATGAACACCATGAGGAAAAAATATAAGTAAATAACTTAGGCAGTAGAAGATGATCCATGTTTCTCTTCACTTTTCACTCAGAATAAAATTTTTTAAAATCCACCTATCCAATACAAGCTACACATTTATGTTTAAAATAAGCTTCTTTAGACAATTGAAGCTCATCCTTCCTCCACTCAAAATCTATTAACTAGAGACTTTTCAAATTATAAATGGAAGATAATCATTTCACTTATTTCACTTAAAATAGGATGAAAGATAAAAGTGTTTTTCTTCCTTTTCCCAAGATATTAAAATGTTTGGCTAATAAAAATAACAAGTTTAAACTTACAAATGAGAATCTTAATGAAAAGGACATTGTGAATACTTGTTATTGAAGGTGAGGGGTAAGTGAGCGTGCCCCCTTCTTTGTGAACACTAGCCAATATTTTTAAAATTAGATGTTGAGAATAATCTCTAAGACACAGTTTCACAATGTTTTGCATTCATTTAAAAGTGAAATGTATTTTATTTGTCTCTTTGCCAACTTTTTGAAGTTTTCCTCCCAGTCTCCTGCCCTTTTTTAAAGAAACCCTTAGGACTGCTTTGATGCTCCTCAAATGAAAAAATCTACACCCCAGAACACATGAGATTGTCATAATTGGACTCTTTCCCAGAATAAAGAAGACTGTTGGAGAGAAAGCAATTTAAATAGAAATGTGTCTATTTTATCCTGAGCTGCTATTTCCTATTGTCAATATTTTTTCAAAAAGTGCTGGCAAAGACAATATCTGCAGTACTAAGCCTGAATTACTAAAGCAAGCATCTAACTTCCAACAATAAAAATATTATTCTTTCCTAACAACTTTTATTTCCTAGTGACATACTTTGTTACAATAATTTGTGGGTAAATGTTCAGTTTTTCATATTATAATTAGAGAACAAAATGACCCAGTGCTACAACTGAAATGTCATATTTATTTTTCCAGACCATTAGTTCTATTAATATCAATAACAAAAATACTTATGACCCTTTGTTCATGTACAATTTTCTCCCTAATTTCAGAGAACACTCGGATCAGTGACCAAAACCATCAAAGCATAATTTATGTTTTTATTTATCATTGAATGTGACTTGCTTCTCTCCCTCAATGAGGGTTTGTGCAGTGACAACTACATGTAAGCTATTTTAAGGACTATCTCAAACTGCTGAAAAGTGTTAAATTTCATCAAACTAAGGTAGGTATTGGGTACAGTACATATGGTAATCGACTAGGCGGTGACAATATTAGGATTAATTTAGTCCTAATTTATAAAACCTAATTTATAACTTTAGACAAGCAACTAATCTATTTGAATTTCAGTTACCAGTCTTTAAAGTAAGAATACTAATATGCTCAGTGTCTATTGTATGAGTTGTTATGAAGATTACATAAGGTAATATATGTGAAAGCACTTACGTGTATGCAAGTAGTTATTATTATTATTTATAGTAAAAACAAATTGTTTTATTTACAAAGCTTTTTTTGTTGTTGTGTTTAAATGCAATGGCAAAAGCAGCTGAAACAGTAGAAATGTATTCAATCTCCTTGAAACTGAATGATAGTTTACACTGAAATCAGTTGCTTTACTGTCCTCCTTTGACTTACCATATAAATATTATTGATCTATTGTCTCGCTCTATATCTATTTACTCGCGTATAATATAGGACTGATATTTATCACCCTAGTCACTATAAAACAGTTTTTGCAAAGAGATCTCAGTAGGTTACATAATACTAAAATATCTGCCTGAAAGGTAAAAATTTTAAGTCAACCAACTAGAGTTTTTGTCAATACGATACCAGTAACAACAAGTTTTGTTAATGATTTGACAAAATTGATTAGTTGTTTTGGTTATCTGTGGAACAATCCCATTGATATCTACAAAATGTTAATGATATTTAGAATGAATAATTTGTGTTTTAGTTTCTAATCCCTAGTAGGAAATGTCAGACTGCCCTCTAGAGTTCCATGTGCAGAATCACATTTACTTAGGTTGAAGCGAGCAGAAGCACGGTTGTTTTAGAAAAATCAATTATGAATTGGGATACTGGGAACACGCCTTTTAATTCACACTTTTTCCCTTGTTTCTCACTAATATTCCCCTAACGCTCTTGAAGCTCCCTATTTTCCAGTCCTTTCTGTTGTATGTTCATTGTGTTCTTTCTGCCTTGCCTGCAGTTCATTTCTCACTCACTGATCCTATCTTCACCTCGAGACAGAGCCCATCAAATTTCTATCCATTCTTCAAGAGCTAGTTCAAATTTCATAGTCTCAGTCATGCCACCTCCAGGATCTTCCTAGTCATTAGTCTTTTATTATTATTATTATTACCCCGTATAACTTATTTTCAATTCTGGCTTACCCTTATTCTGCTATGACTTGCATTATTAATATGCATAAATGTCAGTCTGCGCCCACTAAACCATAAGTCCCTAGATTGAAGGGATAATGAAATATTACTTTCTGAAACTTGCACAGTACCTCACATAAAACTGGTTTAATAAATGTGTGTCAAATTAAATTAAGGTGATTCGATAGGTTAAGACGGTGGGTTTCCTTATAATATTTTTATTTAAATGAGTCTAGGTTTATTTTATGTAATTTAGCATGAATTACTTATTATGGCCTTGATATTATTTTTCCTTCTTTCCACTTCTTAGCTAACATAATGACCATAAGCTTTGATGAGATTCCTCCTGCTAGTGCTTAAATTCATCAGGTTGCTTTCTTCGCTTAATTGATATTATTTTAAACTGATATTTTGACAGTATTCTTTACAGTCTTATATCAATGCCCCATTAGCAACAATTACTTACAATAATTACTCTTCCAAATGGAATAAAATTTGAAAGTCTAATTCATTCTCGTCTCTGCCCTCAAGGATACAAGATTTTATTATCTCAGTTTAACAGAAAAGGCAATTAAGGCCTAGAGATGTTAAGTTACTACAAATTACACTGCTAGTCAATAGCAGATCTAATCTCAAAATTCACAATCACAAAAATTCTTTTCCTTGTAACCCTTTGCCTCCCTGTTGGATTACCTCTTCTGGGACTACAGAAAAACCTTATTAACATTTACATTTCAGTGTACCAAAGGGTAGAGTGGTGGTCTGGTAGAGTGACTGAGGTGGATTAATTAGTACAATGGCTAACTGGAACAAAGAGTTACTCAGGTTTAGGGTATACTTCCTAAAAAAATAAATAGTATTTACAATATAGTTGAATTCTAAAAAGGAAACATAATTGTTAGGACTGTATGATTTCATTATGAAGGCAAAGTAAAATACAACAAATCCTTAAACTGTCACATTATGGATGTTAAGCAATAAGTAAAAGGAATGAATTTCATTCATTTATCCAACATTCACCATATGTGCATACATTCTCTACAAGCCACAAAAGTGAATAAGGCAATATGAGGAAGTGTGACCAAAGGGACTCATGCATCAGATGCAATTGGACTAGATTACTTGTTAGTTTTTTTTAAACCTGAAAGTTTATGCATTTATGTATATATGAATTCACATCAGCCTTTCTTCCATCTCTCTCTATTTTTGCTCTCTCTTTCTTAATTTTACCTGTTTAAATGTAGATTCTTGCATTTGCCAACTTACCAAGTTCTATAATATTCATGCACTCCTAATAATTCAGTTTTTGACAATTATCTAACAAGCTCAGTTAAGTTCAGCTTCATGGAGTCTCAGATTATAACTCATATATGCTGAGCTATTATCCTGACTCAAGTGTCCCAAGTCATGTCAGAAGAACACTATCTCTTCTCTCAAAAAGTGTATAATCTAAATGGAAGAGATTAAATATACAGATAAATAATTATGAGTGAATATCAGGTGTCACTTAAAGTGTATGACCTAAATTTTAAAGGAATTTAGAGAATATGATGGATGCCTTAGAGTTGAAGATCTCAAAGGTGATATTAGACTGGTCATTAAAATCAGTGGGAAGGAGTATTCTGGGCACAAATGTAGTGATGAAAATGTGTGATATGTCTTTTAGGAAAGGACTAAAGGATACATGTACAAGAGAAGAGAGAGGGAGAAAGCTATATTAAGGCAGACTGAGGCCTGAATGTGGATACTTTTAAATGACTGGCAAGAATTTTGACTGAATTTTGTAGGGGGCAGGAAACCACTAAAGACTATTAAAAAGGGAAATTATTTAGTCAAAGTTGTATCTTACCAAGGATATTATGTTGCTGTAGAGGATAGATTGTAGAAAAGGAGAATACTGCATGAATTTTGGAGGCTAATGAAATGGTTTAGGGGATAGTGAAATAATATCTAGTCTAAGATGATGGCAGTAAAAAAAAAGAAAGAAATTGACTTAATAGATATAAACTATCTCCAAAATAATTTACTAATTCTAAGAATGTTACCTTGGTGAAAAGCAGTTAAACAAAACATGTCCTTTCCATAAATTAAGACATAATTTTGAGGATTTGTATACCTAAATGACCGACTTGAATAGGAGGTGGAACAGAGACTTATTAGAGGTGACCATTAACTGTAGCGTGTTATAAAGACTCCTCACTGAAATTTTCTCCCCCATTTAAGTCCCACAATATAATCAGTCCTACCATTAGAAATTGGGACACAGGGAAGGGAGCATCACACACTGGGGTCTGTCAGGGGGAAATAGGGGAGGAACAGCGAGGGGTGGGGAGTTGGGGAGAGTTAGCATGGGGAGAAATGCCAGATATAGGTGATGGGGAGGAAGGCAGCAAATCACACTGCCATGTGTGTACCTACGCAACAATCTTGCATGTTCTTCACATGTACC
>CAUYLG010004188.1:0-11157 GCA_963573385.1 Cacajao melanocephalus | reverse complement strand
GATTTCTTCTTTTGCTGTGCAGAAGCTTTTTCATTTTGTATGGTCCCAGTTATTTACCTTTGTTTTTGTTGTTTGTGCTTTTGAGACCTTCTCCCTAAAATCTTTGCCTAGACAATTGTCCTGAAGTGTTTTCCTGTTTTCCTCTATTGATTTTATAGTTTCAGGTCTTATGTTAAGTCTTTAATCTACCATGAGTTGATTTCTGTATATAGCGAGAAATAAGGGCCAGTTTCATTCTTCCGCATTTGGTAATCCCAGAACCATTTATTGAAAAGATTGTTCCATCTCCAATGGATATTTTTGGTGTCTTTGTTGAAAATAAGTTAGCTATAAATGCATGGATTTATTTGGATTTATTTCTGTGATTATTTCTGTGATTTTCATTCTGTTTGTTTATACCAATAACATGCTGTTTTGGATATTATAGCCTTTTGATATATTTTGAAGTCAGGTAGTGTGATATCTCCAGGTTATTTTTTCTCTTCAAGATTGCTTTTGTTCTTCAGGATTGCTCTTTCTTGTTTCCATACAAGTTTTAGGTTTTTCTATATCTGCAAAAAAATGACATTGGGATTTTGATAGAGATTGCATTGAATCTGTAGATTGATTTGGGCAGTGTGGTCATTTCAACTATGTGAATTCTTCCAATCCATGAGCACATGATATCTTTCCATTTGTTTTTGTCCTCTTCAAGTCTGTTCATTGAAGTTTTATAGTTTTCCTTACAGAGGTCTTTCACCTCCTTGGTTAAATTTATTGCTAGGTATTATTTTGGTAGCTATTGTTAATGTGACTGCCTTCTTGATTTCTTTCTCATCTAGTTTATTGTTGGTGAATAGAAATGCTATTGATTTTTGTATGTTGACTTTGTATCCTGCAACTTTAATGAATTTATTTATCAGATCCAAGAGTGTTTTGTTGAAGTTTTTAGGTATTTTTAGATATAAGATCATATGATCAGCAGAAAGGTACAATTTGACTTCCTCTTTTCCAATTTAGATGCCTTTTATTTCTTTCTCTTGTTTGATTAGTCTGGCTAGGACTTCCAGTACTACATTGAATAGAAGTGGTGAAAATAGTCATAGGCATCCTTGACTTGTTCCAGTTTCTAGAGAAAAGGCTTTCAGCTTTTTTTCTTTCAGTGTAATGTTAGCTGTGGATTGATCAAATGGTTACATCAAATAGCCCTCATTTGATGTGTGTTCCTTCTATGCCTTGTTTGTTGAGAGCTTTTATCATGAAAGGATATTGAATTTTATCAAATGTTTTTTTCTGCCTCTATTGAGATGATCATATGGTTTTTGTTCTTCATTCTGTTGGTGTGACAGATTACATGTATTTCTTTACATATATTGAATCATCCTTGCATTCCTCAGATAAATCGCAATTGATCATGGTGTATTATCTTTTTGACATGCTGTTAGATTAAATTTGCTAGTATTTTGTTGATGATTTTTGCATCTATATTAATCAGGAACATTGGCCTGCAGTTTGCCTTTTTTTGTTCTACTCTAGTCTGGCTTTGGTACCAAATCCTTGTCTGGATTTGGTAATACTGGCCTTGTAGAATGGGTTAGAAAGAAATATCCCTTTTTCAACTTCTTGAGTAGCTTGAAGATAATTCATGTTAGTTCTTCTTTAAAATTTTGGTAGAATTCAGCAATGAAGTCACCTGGGCTTGGACTTTAATTTCTTGGGAGACTTTTTATTGCTGTCCTATCACATTTGTTATTGTTCTGCTCAGGCTTTCTGTATCTTTCTGATTTGATCTTAGAGGCTGTATGCATCCAGGAACTTATTTGTTTCCTCTTGGATTTCTAGTTAATTTGTATATAGTTGTTCATAACAGTCCCTGCTTATCTTTTATATTTTGGTGGGATCAATTGTCGTAATCACCTTTTTCATTTCTAATTTTGTTTATTTGGGTCTTCTTCTTCCCTTGGTTAGGTTAGCTAGGAGTTTATCTTTTCAAAGAACCAATTTTTCATTTTGATGATACTTTGTTTTTGTTTTGTTTTGTTGTTTTTTACTTTAGTCTCTATTTCATTTGGCCCTTCTCTGATCTTCATTATTTCTTTCCTTCTATTAATTTTGGGTTTGGTTTTGTATTACTTTCCTGGTTGCTTGAGGTCCATTGTCAGATTGTTTATTTGAATTCTTTCCATCTTTTTTATGTAGATGCTTGTTGCCATAAACTTGCCTCTTAACCCTGCTTTTGCTGTACCTCATAGGTTTTAGTATATTGTATTTCAATTTTCATGTTTCAATAAATTAAAAAAATAATCTCAATCTTTTCCTTGATCTAATGATCATTCAGGAGCTTGCTGTTTAATTTGCATAAATTTTTACAGTTTCCAAAGTCCCTACTGTTATTGATTTCTAGTTCTGTTCCATTGGGATATGAGAAGACACTTGGTATGGTTTTGATTTTTTTTTTTAAATTTGTTGAGACTTATTTTGTGTCCTAACATATGGTCTGTCCTACAGCATATTTCATGTGCTATGAGAGGAATGTATATTCTGTAGCTATTAAATGAAATGTTCTGTAAATGCCTGTTAGATTCATTTGGTCTAAAGTAGAGTTTAACTTTACTGTTTCTTTCTTAGCTTTCTACTTTAATGACCTGTCTAATGGTGACAGTGGGACATTGAAATACTCAACTATTACTGTGTTTGGTTCTGTCTCTCCCTTTAGATCTAATATTTGCTTTATATATCTTTGTGCTCTGGTATAGGGACCATATATGTTTACAATTTTTAAAAACTTCTTGCTGAATTGATCCTTTTATCATTACATAATATTTTTGTCTCTTTTTACTGTTTTTGACTTAAATTCTGTTTCATTTGATATAAATATAGTTGTTCCTCCTCCTTTTTGGTTTCTATTTGCATGGAATGCCCTTTTTTATCCCTTTATTTTTAGCCTAAATGGGTCATTACAGGTGAGACGAGTTTTTTGTAAGCAAATTATAGTTGGGTCATTTTGGTTTTGTTCGTTTTAATTCATTCAGATAGTCTATGTCATTTAAGTGGAAAGTGTAATTCTTTTTATGTGAGGTCTTATTCTGTCCTTTTATTAGTTGTTTCTAGCTATTTTATATATCTTTTGTCCCTTTATTTCTTACTTTTATCATTGTGGTTTGATAGTTTTCTGTAGTAGTAACATTTGAATCCTTTATCTTCCTCATGTGTATATTTGCTCTACCTAGTGGGTTTTATGCTTTTGTGTGTTCCCACGATGGTAAATATTGTTCCTTCACTTCCACCTGCAGGACTCTCTGGAGCACTTCTTTTAGAACTAGTCTAGTGGTGATGAATTCCTGCAGCTTTTATCTGAAAAAGACATTATTTTTCATTTATAAAGAAAAGCTTGGAGAGGTTTACAAGAATCTGTGGTAGAAATATAGACCATTGGTGGTTATGCACTTACTCTTTCCCTGCATTGGGAAGCCTCTCCAGGCTCTCAGCTGATCCTAGATGAGCAGATTGCCTCACTTTCCTCTCCTTTCTTGCCTTAGGTGTTTCTTGTCACTTCTCTGTTTAATTCCAGCAATCTCTCTTAGATGTTCTATTTGAAGTTTGATTATCTCCTCGCAGTTTTGGTTTTTGTGAGGGAGGCAAGTACTGGATGCCTCTACTCAGCCATCATGAAGCCCCTTTTCAGGAAACTAAGTTAGTTTTTCTTCCTTCAAAATATCTATGTCTATGGCCACTCTGATCCTTTATCTGATACTGGGAGAAGATACATATAATCTTGATCATGTTTACTCAAGTCAGATCTCTATTCATAAAAGTTGGTATTCCTGTATTTGAACAACTGAAGAAGAACATAATGACTATCAGAAACAATCCTAGATACTTTACTACCAACTAGCCAATGTGAAGGAACTCAGCATATGCTACAAACTGCAGAGATGTGATGATAATGCCAGTCTTACCCTCTGTTTTAAACATCACATCCTCTTAGCTACTGAAGATAAATGTGCTCCAATCCAGTCTCTGCACACTGTGATTGCTTCATCCCCATTGACCATAGTGTGTTCATATGAGAGTCTTCAGATTTGTCTCAACCTCAGGGCTGTTGACCACCACCACCCACACCTGGCCACAATAGAAGTGGCTCAGTCTAAATGGGTTCTTCACGTCAGTATAACCCAATAGTTCATTCCCTTATGCCATTGCCCCACATATGCTTCATTTCACACTCAGGTCTTCCCTGGTGGATTTTAAGATGTCAAACCAAGTAGATAGCATTAGTGACACACAATGAAAGAGTACAATGGAGACTGTAGTTGATGAATAAATTCTTCTTTCATCCTCCAAGATGTACTGTCCTGGGATATAGTTAACAGGACACTCCCACAAGATCCAGCTCTCAGTTTTACTTGATACCAAACAGCTACCAACTTGTTATTAACATTCAGGCATTTGTTCTCTCTCCTTCTCTGTCTCACCCCTGCTTTCCTGGTTTGCATTCCCTAATAACAGCCTCCATCTTAGGCTTATCTCTTTGTTAAAAACCAAGGTTATAACCCATTTTATTTGTAGTGTTTGCCACCAGCATTTCTGCCTTAGAGAAAACAATGAATAAATCACTATTATAAAAAGACCATGTGATTTCCTCAACACTATATTTCTTAAATCCTTAGTGAAAGGTGGCTTCACTGGATTTCTCTCAGGGATACAGGGCTTGAGCGAATGGAATGGGATACATGTGGAGAATTGAATCTCGACTTTGAATATCTCTTTCTATGTTTGCCAAATTATTTCTGAACTCTCAATTTTGTTAGTATGAATCAGAATTTATTTGAATTGTAAATTACTGCTACTCAGGACTTATAAACTCTAAATGACACATTATTCTTCACTTAAACAGTCCTTCCAAGAGCTTCTCATTGTCTTTGAGGTGAAATGTATGCACTTTAGCCTTCTACACAGGACCCTCCCACATTGGGCATCTGTGCATCTCTATGTCTTTATCACTTACTACCCCCAACCCTATCATTTACAAGTTGATTTCAGTTTTCCACATATTACATGATGATATTCTGCATCTTTGCTTTTATTCATGATGTTCTCGATTCCAGAAACTCTAGTCATATACTTGTCCTTCTTTTAAACTTTTCATTCATAAAGGCTGCACAAAAACTTCAGCTTCCTCCAAGAAAGTTTCTGGTGTTTCCTTCCCCAACCACAGACCCCCCAAGAAATTATGTTATTATAAAATCACGTGGTTCTCTTAAGATTATTTCCTTGATGTCTTTCCAAATAGATCAACGTTTTTGAGAACAGAGATCAAGTTTTATTTATGTATGTATTCTTAGAACGTTGAATAATGTTGTTGATACAGAAAGTGTCAAATAAATCATAATTAAATTGTTGTTACAATTTCCAGTAGGGGATATTCAATGAAAGTCCATTGGATAAAAGCACAATTGATTGTAGACTAGTACTCCAGGAAAACGTGTTTAAGTTTAGCTACAAGAAAAAGACACAAGAAACAATGTAGGAAGTCAGGCAACAGGGGTCAGAAAGAAACAGAAAAATTGAAGAAGACACCAGACATATAACTACTTCCTAACTGTAGACGCTTTTTCCTAACAAACAGTAACTACTTCTTAACATTTATCTATGAGTAAACTTCTTAGTTTCATTATTGCTGCGGTCTGAATGTTTACGTTCCTCTAAAATTTATATGTTGAAATCTCACCCCCAAGGTGATGGTATTAGGAAGAGGCAACTTTGGGAGGTGGTTAAATCATGAGGCCGTGTGATATGATCATGTTACTGTCAAATATCTTTGTTTCTAGCAACTTTGGACACTTGAACTTAAAAACTCTGTTTAGAAGCATTTACACCAAATGTAATAGAAACAGTTGATACCTTGAAGATTAAAACAAATTATCATAATAATGCTAATATCAGATATAATAATCATAATTGCTACCATGTGTTAAATGCCTACCACATATGATAGGTCCCATATCAGGCACTTTATCTTTAACCTTCATAAATAAAATGCAAGTCACATTTTTTCCACTTTAAAGCTAAGGAAAAAGAAAACAGCACAGATAAATTAAAGAATTTGATCTGAGCTCAGGTCTATTTGAGGCCAAACTTGTGCTCTTAAGAATACAAATTGACATAATATAACAAAACTAATTTAATATAAATGAATAACTTAGAGATGGTAAACCTTGAAAAATAAGGATAAGAGTTAAATTTGCCACGTTTAGTCCCAAGAGATAGGATTTCTGAGGAACACACTGAACTGGATTTCTTCTTGCCATTTACTGCTGGCATTCATTTCCGTTTCATTTGCTTTAAGTGTTGTATTTCATTTCAAATTGCTTCCACTGTTACTAAAAATGAATTTAGAGCACAGAGGAAAAAATACAGACAAGTTATTTCCAGTTCCTTGGATGAGATTTTCAGGGCTTCTGTCATTTGAAAGCAGAATCTTTTCTTTTGCTACTCTTAGAAGTAATTACATAAGTAATGATGAAAGTGACTGTGGCTTTTCTTACTGGTTAGGAAATTGCCTTCATGATCTTGTACCTTTCTAACCCACCAGTCTCTCAAAATCTTCTCAGTGGAATCCAGTAGATAAAAATACTGAAGAGTAATCATGTGTCATCTGTGCTTTAAAAATTAGACTTATAAATGGAAAACTCAGTTTTTGTAAAGAGCTGAGGTTTTCGTTTTTGTTCCTGAACCAAGACCAGGATTTAATAGCATACAGTTGAAAAGGAGAACATCCTCTGATAGACTGAGGTTTCCCCAACCAAGTAGCAGAAAAGGACATCAAGGCCCCCCAAAGGGAATTTTAACAGAAAGGAGGGAAGGTTAGAGCTGGTGACTCAAACAGCACGCCAGAGCTGGTTCTGGGAAAATGACCAGCTGTGGCTGGAAGCCCAGGTTGGCCCAGCCATCCTGGATTAGAAACCATGCTTTGGGAAAAATGTCTGAACATGTAAGCATTAACCAATGAGCCTGACCTGAGAAGTCCAAGTAGGAGCCTCTCCATGTTCCAGGCAGGGACTGTGCCAATGTGATGTGTGTGTGTGTGTGTGTGTGTGTGTGTGTGTGTTAACCACCCACTGGATTACATGGAGTAACTCGCAAGAGAGACATGTTATGGCAGCAAGAAGAACAAGAACAGGCAAAAACCTGATTTGACTTGAATTTTCCAGTTTGTCTTTAAATAAAATTGAGACGCTGGAATGGGTAGTTGATATTGAATAAATCTCTGCAGTATCTTAACAAGTCAGGCAGTGAGGGATTTCTTTAGAAAGATGCTGGACTTCCTCCTAATCTGAAAAATGGGGTCCCTATCAGTTTTAATTTTGAAATAAGACAGATATGTTCATATTTGCACTCCAATCTGTTAATGTGTATCATACCAGTTGTATATACATTTCTGCTAATGGAGTAAGCTGAATCTAACTTCTCTATTACATTATATGCAAGCAATTCTAATTTATGATTTGCATGTATCGCGTTTGAGGGAGGAGATCCTCCCTAACCACTGAAATCAAGATTGCAGATTCCAGAATTGGCAAAATGAAGCAGAAGTACCCTTAGAGAAATCTGCTTTAATAAGGCTTATTTTAGTCTGATTGTGTTACCCATTACAAAATCACAATTTTCATAACACCGAGAAGCTCTTATTTCAAGTTGACCACATGTTGATGATCTTAAACAAAATATTTCTTCCCTCGGTTAACCAAGATGAAATCCTCACGTCAGCACTCTCACAGTATTGTAAGCTGAACGATTGTGATACATATTATGTTTCAGGTTCATAATGCAATTGTTTTTATAAATATAGGTTTATGACTTTGTATTTTGGGAACTGTAATATTTTTTGTAAGGTCTAACTGCAGCATTCTTTTAGGAATGTACAACAGTGTAACTGTATATTTCAAAATGTAAAAGCACTAATTAGAGCTTTAAATGTAAGTTTAATATCTAGACCTTATTGAGGACTTTGCTGCCTCCTTAATTCTACGTAATATTTATGTACTACATTATATATTTTCAAACCACTCTTCTCATTGATGACTTATTCAATCTTATTATTATATTAATATTATTATTAATATATTTTATTATTATATTAATATTGAGAAAGGTGGGCATAAAAACCCCAATGGAGGGATTGTAGAAAATAGTAGCTTCTCCAAAATCAATAGATATGAATATACATCTTAATCTTTTTGGAGGTTGCTGCTTAGGAAGAATAATCTTCACCATTTCTCTGGCTTGACATCTAGACTTTCATAAGCTCCGAGAGTTCAGAGGGACTGGAGTCTTCGTCACACTGACTAGTTCATTATCCAACAGTCCCAAAGTCCTACTAAAATTAGTCCTTTGGCAAAGGTACACCCCAACCCCGTTGCTACCAGACAACGAAGAACTAGGTAGGTAAGTTATCATGCATGGCCTCCCTTCCTGATAGACCTAGAATACTGCATTGATCTCTGTTTGTTCAATGCAACGACTAATATATTTATTCCTCAATGAAGCCAAAAATCTAGCTTTGTGCCTAGACACCAGGTTTCCAATATTTAGAAGAATTAAGACCAATTGCTCAACTGCCCAGCCAGATTTGAAACACAGAATAACAGGGAACACATTCTTGGCTTTGTGTTCCTCTACATTAACTAGTTAATGCTTTCATTAATTTTAAGTCCACATCGGCCTTTCTCAGCAAATGAGGTCAAGCATTTGTGAAAATTCTCAGGGATCTCCAAGGCTGAAGCACCAGTGTGAGCAGGTTTTCAGCCGGATGCTTTTAGGTGCATGCCAGCCAACAGCACTTCCGTTAACTCTGTCAACTGATATATGAGTGCTGTAAACCAGACACACGACATTCCACCTTCCATCCCACAGTGTGGCCTTGGCTGCAAGACACGGAGCTTGGCCACTGCCTCCTCTCAAGACTTCTGGTAATGAAAAAAAATAATTCATCAAAAAAGCAAAATCCGGGGTAGCCTGATTTAATCTGAGATGGATTTCAGGTGCTACAGAGGTAAGAAAATATGACTCTGTACCTAGTAATCACGTCTTTAATAGATTACACTTTGAAAATGTATATTTGTTAATTTGAAATAAATAATATATTTTTCCCCGTCTTCCTCTATCGGGGGTACATTCATACCTGTGTCTCTTTAAATTCATCATATTAGCATTTTCCAAAGCAGTGAGCATACATCCAAATTCATCTCTTTCTGTAATAGAAAGAGAGTTGTAAGGTCAAATGTCCCACGAACACTGATTCAGTCTGAAATAGTAATCAGAGTTTAGTGTTTCTATCAGGAAATTAAAAAAAATAATTCCTCTTCAGTTGCAAATTTCCATAACTTCTAATACAAGCATATACACTTATTTATAGCTAGTAAAGCACATGGGAATTGCTGTGTTGGAGGATAACTAGGAAAATAATAAAATTTTATTTTTGTAATACATAAAGAGAAAGAAAAAATGCAAAATGCAAAACAGGAGTGAAATTTCAGCAAAGGAACCAAAGGTGAGAAAAAGATAGTGCTGGGAGATGATTCATGGATCTGCCGTTTTTGCACATCTGAGCAAAAGGCACTGGCAACTTGTTCAGGGAAACTTGTCCAAGGTGTTAGCAAAGATGTTTCTGGACAGGAAGCAAATTTCCTTAGATTCCAAAGTTCTAAAGTTGGAGTCCTCCTCCCATCTCCTGACATGTTCCAGGGTGATAAAAGTAACATCCCTGTCCAAAGGCAGATTTGTTTTCTGACCTGAAAATTTGTCTCTGGTTAAAATTATAAAGATAATGTCTCTCTCCAGAGTGAAAGATAGGCAAATGTGCTTGTGGTCCCCTCATAAGATTGGAGAGCTTCCTAAGCTCGGCATTCTTCAGGTATAGCCATGACCCACTGTGTGAGCAGCATGCACCTGGGCCTGCTTTGGAACTGGGAGGACAAGAGGAAGTGATGCAAGCATAAGGCTCATGCTGCCTATTGTGCCATGAGCAAGAAACTGTCTAACTCCACTCGGGCTCCTTTTCTTCTTGCTGTGGTGGTGTGGCAGGCCGACCCAGCAGCTCCGGTAGTAACTGCTGCTTAGGAATTGTCCGATTGGCAGGTAGATTTAGAAATGTAAACTTCGATCTTAGAAATTTAAACTTTGATTCTGTGCTCTGTTCAAAAGGAGAAAGCTAGAAAATGTGTAACAGGCCTGAATATACATGATGTGGAAAGAAGTTTTCATAGGAAAATATCTGTCAGTAAAGGGTTGAGAAATACCCCACCTCTGCTGAGAAGGTCGATTATAGGCTATCCAATGTGTGTGTGTGTGTGTGTATGTGTGTGTGTGTGTGTGTGTTTTCATCTCAAGCATTCAAGCTATCTATGTCTGAGATTGAAATGGGAATTGAGAGACAACAAATCTGAAATGTTTCATATGTAAATATAAGATAAAACAGACTTTTCCACACACACTATCAGAAACACACATATTTATAAGCTATAGGGGAGAATGATTCTGAAAAAACTTGTTGACCAAGGGACGATTTAAAATTAGTAGCATATTTCCTATAAATATTAATTTATTATATATAAAATAGTGGTAAAATTTCTTTAAATTTTTTGCCTCTTTATTTCAGTGAAAATAAAAATACTGTTAATGCTTTCATAAAATTAGCTATTTAATAGAAACGGCTTATTTTTCTAAACACTAATCAAAAAAATAACTAGACAAGGCACCAAAATTTTACCATTAGTGTGAAAGCTTTGATTTCTGTAAAATGCAAATATTCCTAGAAGGAACAAAATTAGCAATAATTATCAAAACTGATAATAGTAAGTCAATTTCAAATTATCTGGAAAGAGACCTTTGGTTTAAACAGGAGCAAAAAGAGAGAAAAATGAAATTATTCATGACCAACTAAACTTCAAAATGGATGGATTAATTGAAGGTCGTTAATCAGGAATCTTGCTATCTATAGTGTTGTATCTGACAAAACCTGTGTCAAAGAAGATATTTTCTTTTTTTTATTGCATTTTAGGTTTTGGGGTACATGTGAAGAACATGCAAGATTGTTGCATAGGTACACACATGGCAGTGTGATTTGCTGCCTTCCTCCCCATCACCTATATCTGGCATTTCTCCCCATGCTATCTC
>CAUYLG010004186.1:0-44474 GCA_963573385.1 Cacajao melanocephalus | reverse complement strand
GAAGGAAGAAATCGTGGGGGGAGGGAGGAATGGAAGGAGAATTGAATGATGGTAGAAAAAAGGTAAGAAGGAAGAAAAGGAAGATGGAAGGAAGGAGGGAGGTAGAGAAAAATGGATGGGAGGGAGGATGGAAGGAAGGGAGGGCGGAGGAAGGATGGAAGGAAAGAAGGAAGGAAGGAAGGAGAGAGGGAGGGAAGGAGGGAGGGAGGGAGGGAAGGGAGGGAGGGAGGAAAGAAAGAGAAAAACCAAGTCAAGTAGATAGAAAGATAGAGTGACGTCGGGGAAGGAACTGGAGGCAGAGAACAATGTGTGGCATGGGGCGGGGGTGGGGTGGGGTAGGGGCACTGCTGGGGAACCACTTGGGAGGGACACATAGGGATAGGAGCTTCAGATGGGGTTGAGGATGAGTAGTGGCTCAAAGAAGGCATACAGATTTATGGAATATGGATGGGGAGGATGCTGGTTGGAACCTCAACGTTTACAATTTAGAAAGGACATGAGTGGGCTGAGCATGGTGGTTCACGCCTGTAAGCCCAGCACTTTGGGAGGCTGAGGTAGGAGAATCACTTGAGCCCAGGAGTTCAAGACCAGGCTGGGCAATACAGCAAGATCCCCTCTTTATAAAAAATACAAAAATTAGCTGGGCTTGGTGGTGTGCAGCTGTGATCCCAACTAATCCAGAGGCTGAGGTAGGAGGATTGTCTTAGGTTGCGTAGCCTGGCTTTATAAAAATCCAGGCTTCAGGGCTACGTCATCCTCCTATAATCCCCTTGTTCCTCTATCAATACCTTCCTGTCCCACAAGTCCCTCCTCCTGGATATTTAACTGATTCCCCTTCTTCCTTCAAGTGCCGCCCCTTCCCCACCTTCCAATCCAAGACAACCCTAATTCTTCTTGCCTGTGGCCACAGCTTCTAGTGGTGCCCGTGGGCTGAAGGCGAAATTTGAGTCCATGGCTGAGGAGAAGAGGAAGCGAGAGGAAGAGGAGAAGGCACATCAGGTGGCCAGGAGGCAACAGGAGCGAAAGGCTGTGGCAAAGATGAGCCCTGAGGCTCCACAGCCAGGGGTAGCTGTAGAGGAGCCAGCGGTACCGGCCCCACTGCCCAAGAAAATCTCCTCAGAGGTGAGCGCCTGGCCCTCCAGGATCCACATCCATGATCTCTTGCCCAGACAGGAGCCTAAGGGGTCCAAACCATTTGCAGAAAATAAGGCAAAGGCCTTCCCTGGGTTGGGCAGCATCTGTTGTCTCTGACTTTAGAAGACTTCAGTCTCACTGTAATTGGGCCTCATATATCAGAATGTTAGAAAGAAAACTCCAAGATTTACACAGTACAACAGAAAGCAAGTCACCAGCCAGTACAGCCAAGTATTGCTGTAAGAACTAAGAGGAGGGGCTGTCACTTCAGGTTGGAGCCCATCTTGAAGAATGAGTTCCATTTGAATTGGCAGAGAGCAAGAGAGGGTGTTCCTCGTAAATGTAATAGTAAAGACATGCATGATGTGGTGGGTCATGCTTGTAATCCTAGCACTTTGGGAGGCCAAGGTGAGGGGATCACTTGAAGCCAGGAGTTCTAGACCAACCTGGGCAACATAGTAAGACCCTATCCCTATATATATTTAAAAAAAACTAAAGATTAGCTGGGCATGTTGGTGCACACCTATAGTCCCAGCTACTTGGGAGGCTGAGAGAGGAGGATCATTTGAGCCCAGGAATTTGAGGCTATAGTGAGTTATGATCTCACCACTATGCTCCAGCTGGGGCAGCAGAGTGAGACCCTGTCTCAAAAAAAAAAATAAAAAATAAAAAGAGCGAAGATGAGCCAGGCGTGGTGGCTCACACCTATAATCCCAGTACTTTGGGAGGAGGAGGTGGGTGGATCATGAGGTTAGGAGTTCGAGACTAGGCTGACCAACATGGTCCAACCCTGTCTCTACTAAAAATACAAAAATTAGCCAGGCATGGTGGCATGTGCCTTTAATCCCAGCTACTCAGGAGGTTGAGGCAGGAGAATCGCTTGAACCTGGGAGGTGGAGGTTTCAGTGAGCCGAGATTGTGCCACTGCACTCCAGCTTGGGTGACAGAGCAAGATTCTGTCAAAAAAAAAAAAAAATAGTGAAGATGGAGGTTTGCTTACTTGAGAGATGCTTCATTCTCCATAGGCCTGGCCTCCAGCTGGGACTCCTCCATCATCAGAGCCCGAGCCTGTGACAACCAGCAGGGAACATCCAGCGCCCTTGCTGCCCATGAGGCTGACTCTCCCAGAGGTAAGCAAACCCCCAAAGATTCTCTGCCCCCTACCCCATCTCCTCGAGTCTTAGGAAGGTGGGCTGTGCAGGGTGGCCAACCATCCTGGTTTACCTTGCACTGTTCTCGTGTTAGCACGTAAGTCCCTGCATTCTGGGAAACTCCTTTGTCCTGGGCAAACTAGGACAGTAGGTTATCCTAGCAGTGGTAGCTCAACAATGTGGTTTTGCTTCAGTATTTCCTTGGTCTCCCAAAGAATCTGACTTGCCTTCCACTTCCCTCCCCTCTCACCTTGTACATTCTCTTCCCATGGTCTCTGGAATGTGTTTTGGGTGGTAGCTATGGGAGGAGGTTGAGGAGTAAAGACAGATGAAAGACTGTGTCCCCCAGGAGGGGCTGTTAGGCAGAGGCAAGGGTGGAGGGGAGAAGAGGCAGGGTGGTGAAGGGCAGGCGGGGCGGGGGGGATCTTAGCAGTCCTTCATTGAGTCCTCCTGGAGAGTGGAAATCACACTGCTCCACACTGTCTCTTCTCAGGACAACGAGGAGCCCCCTGCTCTGCCCCCTAGGACTCTGGAAGGCCTCCAGGTGGAGGAAGAGCCAGTGTATGAAGCAGAGCCTGAGCCCGAGCCTGAGAATGACTATGAGGATGTTGGGGATATGGACAGGCATGAGCAGGAGGATGAACCAGACGGGGACTACGAGGAGGTGCTTGAGCCTGAAGGGTCTTTTTCCTCCGCTCCGGCTGGTGAGTGGTGGGAGGAGAAGCAGGAGAATTTGGTCATGTCCAGGGGAGGGTAAGAGGAAGAAGAATTTCTTTGTTGACCCAGCAGGAGCTTTCTCTGTTTGCCTTCTTCACGTTGATGAGACCATGTTTGTGTTTCTCATTATGCAGGATCATCGGGCTACCCGGCTGGGACTCTGGGGATCTCAGCTGTGGCCCTATATGATTACCAAGGAGGTAGGTTGGGAGTGGCCTGAGGACCCTGGTGCCTGGAGGCCCCAGTACAGACAGGGGGACATGGGGAAAGAGATTCATGTCTGACCATTCTAATAATCCCTCAACTTTCTCCCCAGAGGGAAGTGACGAGCTTTCCTTTGATCCAGATGACGTCATCACTGACATTGAGATGGTGGACGAGGGCTGGTGGCGGGGACGTTGCCATGGCCACTTTGGACTCTTCCCTGCAAATTATGTCAAGCTCCTGGAGTGACTGGAGCTCGCTGTCTGCTGCAACCGTGATTTCCCATGTCCAAAGTGGCTCTGCCTCCACCCCTTCCCTATTCCTGCTGCAAATCTCTAACCAGATGAGGTCCTGGGCATACTTCCCTCTCCCGCTTCATTAAGGGCTTGGGGCAGAGACAGCATGGGGAAGGAAGTCCCCTTCCCCAGAGTCCTCTCTACCCTGGAAGAATTCATGGACATTTCTCTTGTGGTCCTGCCTCCTTCTGCATGAACACCTCTCTGCCACCCCAAGCTCTGCTCTCCTCCTCTGTGAGCTCTGGGTTGCCTGGTTTGTTTACCTGGGAAAGTATGTCTAGATTGTGTGGTTTGCCTAGTTGTGCTATTTGCCCACTTTCCTTCCCTGAAGAAATATCTCTGAACCTTTTTTATCTTCAGCCCCAAAATTCTAAATAAAATGGGAGTGTGGTCACCTCTATGCTGAGGTAACTAGTACTTTTTGTGTGGCCCTCATGGCCCCAAATCTTAAGGCTCCAGCCTTTCCTCTTCCCGGCATATCCAGGAAACTTTCTCTTACCACTGCTGATTCCCCTGCACCCTAGATGTCAAGGGCTAGGCCTTTTCCTTAGGCTGAACTTTTTTTTGAAACGTAGTCTCGCTCTGTCACCCCGGCTGGAGTGCAGTGGCGCCATCTCAGCTCACTGCAGCCTCCATCTCCCGGGTTCAAGCAATTCTTGTGCCTCAGCCTCCTGAGTAGCTGGAACTACAGGTGCTTGCCACTACGCCTGGGTAATTTTTATATTTTTAGTAGAGATGGGGTTTTCCCATGTTGGCCAGGCTGGTCTCAAACTCCTGACCTCAGGTGATAGCCCGCCTTAGCCTCCCAAAGTGTTGGGATTACAGGCATAAACCACTGTGTCTGGCCTACTTAGGCTGCACTTTAAACTCAGTCCAAAACAGATCAGCCTGAGGAATGGCAGTAAGGTGAGATAAGAGGGGCCAGGTAGTATCCTAGGTATGCCTATAAAGGCAGTTCAGCTTCTATTGGCTTCAGCAGTAGTGGAAGCCCAGCCACCCTCTACCTGGGGGTGATGACCACACTCTTTTAGGGATGTAATGACCACTCTGGAGGAAGACATATGAATTAGGGGATAGGAAAAAGGAAAAGGGAGGTTTGGCCAATAGAAAAGAGTAAAGGTAAAGAAAAATAAACTTAGGTGACGTTTAATAGGATTTGGAGCCAGAGACAGTGACCCATGTTCAAGAAAGTTCAGGCTTCCTTGTAGCTGAATAATTGAAATCAATGGCCAGGAAAGAGAGTGGACAGAGAACACACACAAGCTTCTGAGGGGTCTAGGTCTGAGGCCAACAGGAGAAGAGGTGAGGACATGTGGACAGCCGGTAGTGGACAAAAAGTGTAGCACCAAGCACAATATGGGGATGAGGGAGAATGCCAGTGCGTTTAGCCCAGCCCCGGGCTATTGTGGGTACAGCCTCAGCAAGGTCAGACATAAGAGGTCCTAGGGCAATATCAAAATAAAAGTCAGAGATTTGGTGTAGATCTCTGGTTAGTAGGACACAGAGGACTGTGCTGTTACCAGCATCGAAACTGGGTCTAGCTTTCAAAGATGGAGAAGGTGGCCAGGCATGGGTCTTAACGCCTGTAATTCCAGCACTTTGGGAGGCCAAGGCAGGTGGATCTCTTGAGCCCAAGAGTTCTAGTCTAGCCTGGCAACATGGTGGAACTTTGTCTCTACAAAAAATTAGCTGGGCATGGTGGTATGGCCCTACAGTCCCAGCTACTCAGTAGTTGGAGGTGGGAGAATCACCTGAGCCTGGGAAGTAAAAGACAAGGCTTCAGTGAGCTGTGATCGCACCACTGCACTCCAGCCTGGGTGACAGAATGAGACCTTGTCTCAAAAAACAAAAGATGGAGAAGGCATTGGGATCAAGGAGGAGCTAGGATGAGTTGCTAAGACCAATAGTTATTTGGGTTCATAGTTTCTGTTTTCAGTTAGGTTAGTAAAGCCCCTTCCTCATCCCTCTTTTCCGCTTATCCCTCTTTTTCTAGAGACAGAAACTGAAAACCATGGCTTCAGGCTGCTAAAAGCCTAAAACAAAACAAAACAGGACAATAACACAATAAGGCGGGTTGGACAAGCTTAGCACTGCGTCTCAGGCTTGTGCTCTTGTCTTTCTTCATGATACACACTTGGTTTCAGCGACAGCTTCTATGCCTGTGAATCACACATCTATCTCTAGACCTAACTCCCAAGAGTCACCCAGTTAGCCTTTCAGAGTGCAAAGCAGCTTTTATTTCCTCTTCCAGAGACATTGAGATTTCTAGTATACAGAGGTCAATCACCACAGATATACTCAATCTCATTCTTCATTTCAGTTTAATTTGACATCACACATAAATCAGACTTTTAAAGTGATTTTCATGGCACATCTTCAAGTTCCACCTTGCTTTTCACTTTTCCTTTTGTTGTAAAACAGAAACTTCTTTTCCAGACACTTATGCTATTAAGGCAGCAAGGTCTTCTCTGGCCCAGTGCTGCAGACCTCAGTCTCCATATTCCGCTGATCTCTACTGTGGACTGCCTTTCTTGGCAATGATACCCACCAAGGGCTCTGCCCATAGACATCTCCCGTCCCTGTGTACACAGTCCCTCTTTGCTCCCCTCAGCTGCTTCTAAATCTGAAGCCACATCTAGCTGTCTTGTCTATCAGGTAACACTCGCGGCTCATGCTGTTTATTCCAGCTTCCTCTCACAAATCATTTCTATCTAATCCATAGTCACCTGAAAGGCTTTGATGCCCCTGCCCTCTCACTATGAAGTGTCCTTATCTTACTGAAGCTCGTGCTTCAATACAGCTCTGAAGGCAGCAACTGGAGGGGGAGAGTATGGCGGGAAGTGTGCAACTTACAAAGCAGTTGTGGGCAGTACCACTCTCCTGAACCGAGGCTGCCCCCACCCACCTGATTTGGGAAGGGAAAGCCCTCTGCCCTCTTCCTTTCTGTGTGTAGCACCTTGTTTCTCTTCCGTTCATCCACAGCCCCTGATTTTCATCTCCACTGTTCCGTAGTTTCCCTTTCTTTTTCTGTTAAAATCACAAACCCAGAGTGGATTTTAGGAGCCTTTTTCCTCGGAACTGCCCCCTGGACAACTCTCTTCCTTCCTTCCCACTGCAGTGTTAGGTTGTTTCCAGTTACTCATCTTCATGGAATAAAACCTTAGGTCATACCCTCGTCATATTGTTAGAAAATGGTGCCTTATATACAAATAAGAAATATAAACCAAAGGATGGGATTCGGAAAAATAGAGTGACATTACCAAATAGTACCAAGTGGCACATTACAATGAAAAGATGAGCATGTTTCTGGTCTGGGACTTGCTCTACTGCCTTCTCGACTCTTTTCAGAGGTGTTACCTACTTCATCTACACCAGCTCTGAACCATGTTTAGAGAGAACCCACGCCATAACAAGCACCCAGATTTACTAGACTCCTTCTTTTATTGGCGAAATTCTTTATTCTCTGCTTCCCTACAATGCCTGTCCTTTTCCTTTCCTATTTCTCACTTGCTTGAGAAATTGCTAGGACTGCTGAGAAAATGACACCAATTACAGTGAGAGGGATATAAACACAGGGCCAATAACTCAACTTTCCAAGCTTCAGGTATAACCAAAGAGAGCTGAAAGGATACATTCTTGCATGTGGCTGAAGGACATGAAGCCATACCAAACAAATCATCATCTCCATCTGGCTCCCAACTTAAAATCACTATGTGTCTAAAATAAATATTTCAATTTCATAAACAGCTGCATGAAATCATAACTACTGTGGATAGCTATGGGAGATAAGATTTTGCTGTTCTAAAAAATAAGCATATCCTAACTTATTGTCACTAGTATGACATCCTTTAGAGATTTTCAACGAGGAGCCATTTTGCTCCCCAACATTCAGCAATGTCTGGTGACATTTTTGGTTGTCGCCTCTGTGCGGGTGCTACTAGCATTTCTTGGATAGGCCAAGAATGCCGACAAGTGTCCTGTAGTGTGCAGAACAGTCCCTTAAAACAATTATCCAGTTCAAAATGTCAACAGTTCTAAGGCTAAGAAGCCCTGCTTTGGGGGATGCCAGTTTCTATTGTGTCTTTTTATCTTTTACTTTTGTTCTTATGAATATTCACTGTTTGATACCAAAAACAGCAGTGTCATCCATTTTTGTCAGACTGAATACATGGCCAGCAATACGGATGGGTAGGAGTAATTTCAGGGAGCCATTATGTTCACATGTCTTTCTCTCCAAGACCCCAGTAGGTACCCAGGTGGGGTCTAGGAGCTAGTGACTGGTGCCATAGGAACTACAGTGGGCCTTGGCTGGATTTTGCCAAAGGCATGGGCTCCCTGGGCTACCCTGTGCATTCTGGCATGATGCTGAGGTTGGCGTTAGTGTATTGAGGTCGTTTCAGATAGCACAGGGTGCCCCAGGGCCATGCCTATATTCTGCCCAACTCAGACTTAGAACATAATTTTCAGAAGAAAAAAAATATTGATCCTAAGTCATCATTAAGATGTTACAAAGTAGGCTTGTGGCTTTTTGTCCTAAGGTTCTCCATAAATGTGATGTCTCCTTTGGACTCCCCATTTCTCAGGGCTTTCCTGCTGTGTGTTGCCAAGATTCTAACAATAGACTCTGTGACCTCATTTCTGCCTCTCATGTTTTGGCCCGTGGTGTCTTTGAGGCTGCCATGCTCAGCCAGGGGCTCTCTTATGTCAGGCTGTGCCTCTCTGGCTTAGAGGCAGTAGGATGACTAAAACGAGCCCTGGACTTGACTGTCAAAATAGACACAGCTCCAGAGTCTTCAAGTTGTGTTCCCTTCACCCTGTGTTCTCTGGGGAGTAACTCTCTGCACCTTAGTCCCATCCTGCGTTTACTGTCCCACAAATTTGAAAGTGCTTTTTAAGCTAAAAATCTCATGTAAAAGCACAAGCCTGTACTGGTTATGGAATTTTGTGGCTCTCTCATCTCTTAAGAAATTGGGTCCATCTTCCAAATGACCTCAAATTACTGACTTTCTTCTCAAACCAATCTATTTTAGAAAGAAAGAAAAAAGAAAAGGAAACAAGTCATCAATATGGCACTATGGTATAGGCCATGGCTTAGGGAATTCTTAGGCCTTGTGTTGAGGTTTTGAAGGACATTGCATGTTCCAATACACCCTGATAAGCAAATAGGCAGTTTACAGAAGGGAGTCCTCAAAACCACACTCTGTCCTACTTCAGGAACTCTGAGAAGAAATCCAAGAATGGTGCATTGGGTGACCTCTGAATTTTTAGGAGACGTATCTTCCTCGTGGTCTGACTCTGAAGGTGGAGACTAAGCTCTCTCGGGCCTGCTCACGTGGCTCACACATGCTGGTCAAAAGAATCGGGTCAGTTTTGTGCTCTACAATGTTGAAAGGACAAGACTTCAGGTGCTCAGACATGGAGGTAACTTCATTAAACTCCCAGCTCTTGATTTTGGAGAAAAGGCTGCTGAACTGCCAGATCTGTTGAGAAAGATAGAAGTTCAAAGGTGAATATAGGGGCATTACCCTTCAGCTGGCTTTATTTGGGCCCTATAAGGAAATACCCTTCTGTTCTTCCTATTCTTAGACTCCAGAGTGTTTAGTGGCTCCTGCAGACATTTGGTAGCTCCTTCTCCAACATTCAATTCCTAGTTCCCCTTTCCAACCAATAATCTTCCCAATCAGCCCTGTAGTTGCGAGAATGGCTAACACCAAGCAGCATATTGACCACACACTCTCCGTTGCTCCTCTACCAGCAAGTGATTAATTTTAGAGTAGATGCACAGTTAAAATCAGGACAATTAGTACCAATGCAACTCTTATTCCAGAACTTTTGTCGAAGATATCAGAAAGCAGTTTCTCTTTTTCCTTCTGTACTTGAACTGGGAAGCTGAAGTCCTAGGAGCTACCAGCATCAGGAACCACCGAGGGAGAACTATCATCTTACAATGTAGCCATTATAGAGGAAGTAGAGGTAAGAAACAGAAAGAAAAAAATGTCATTTGGGGACAGTTTTTGAGCTGTTAGATCAGGCCTTACCTGAAGTCATTACCTTTGAACTTTTTAGTTACATAGGCCAATAAATTCCCTTTATTGTTTATGTCACTTTAGGTTGATTTTCTATTGCTTGAAATTGAAGTATCCTAACTCATAAGAGTCTCACTAGAATGGGAGCCCCATAGGAGACTTCTATAATTTCTAAAATATCCTCTGGTCTTTCCACCTGGGATGTGACGGCAAAGTTTTTCAAGTCTAGCTATGTGAGTAGGCATAACCTAATACTCTTTCAATCTGACTACTTCACCTACAGTTTCTTGTCATTGTTCCTACGTAGGAAAAGTGGGGTTTTTTTGAGCTCTTAGAACTATTTCCCTTTTTACTTTAAAAATCCATTCTAGGCTGGGCATGGTGGCTCACGCCTGTAATCCCAGCATTTGGGAAGCCAAGGTGGGCGATCTCGAGGTCAGGAGTTCAAGACCAGCCTGGCCGAACATGGTGAAACCCCATCTCTACTAAAAATACAACAAATTAGCTAGGCATGGTGGCAGGTGCCTGTAATCCCAGCTACTTGGGAGGCTGAGGCAGGAGAATCGCTGGAACCCAGGAGGCGGAGGTTGCAGTGAGCTGAAATCGAGCCACTGCACTCCAGCCTGGGTGACAGAGTGACAGTCAATCTCAAAAAACAAAAAAACAAAAAAACAAAAAACCATAAAACAAAAAGAAAAACAAAACCCATTCTAATGTATGTATCCTTTAGCCCCAACTAATTTTTTTTATTTCTTTCTGCAAGGAAATTAGCTTGTCCCAAAGAATATCTGAGAGTGGTCAACCATCATTGAATTGGGAGACAAACTGGAGCCAAAAATTAATGTGATTTCTAGTCTCTAAATTAAATTATTTACATCTGATTTTAGGTGGTTTTAGACAATACTATTCGTGAAGGCAGTGCAATCATGTTTCTTCCTAATATGTGCTTGGTTGGCAATCAATGTTTATTTAACACTTAAATACAGGCACGTATACAAGAGGGAGAGTCTTGTAATTACTTTTTGAGGAAGACTTCTCAGGAATAAATAATGGAAAACATACCAAACGTTTTAAACATAATAAAAATAGATGTAAACAACTATAACTCCCCAATGCCAACTTGCAAACACCACATATTAGGAAGAAATTCAACAGTGAGATTATGGAATTATTGGCCTAAATGGGCATCATAAATTCATGGTTCATATTACCAACATGTTTACCATGAGAAAGGATGTTACAGGCACTGGAATATGATGAATTAGGAGCCTCACTTCAGCATGGTACAAGCTGGTAGAAGTTACAATACAGTTAAACAAACATGACCCATTGGGGAAAAGGAACAAGGTATTTCTGAAGGGAAAGGTTCTTTGATTTATACAACAGAATGTTTTTTGAACAATTAAATTAGCATTTGAATCATGGGAAATCAGTGGGCCAATTCATTTAGAATTTCAAAATGCTTTTATCAAAGGCAAAAACTGTTTTAAAAAATTAGTTGATGTGCATTGAGGAGGTTTGTTGGCCTCCTGTATCAATCAAACTCAGAGCAGGGAATAGGTGGCACACTCAGACTGGGAAATCTGAAGAGGATTTTTTTTTTAAAGGAATGATTTACAGACACGAGAGCAGGGTATAGGAAAGCTATGAGGTACAGTGCAGTACCCAGGGTGAGTAGCAACCTAGAGAGTTATGCCCTGGTCCTGAAGGAGAAGAAGGGAGGTTGTTGGATCCCAGAGTGAATAATTTTGTATAGAGACCCACCTGATAAAGCCACCTTCAGTGGAGGGACAGTGCCTGCTCCAAGTGTCATGAAGGAGAAAAAGCATGCAGAAGGGAAGCCAGGAGAATAGACACCTCAACCTCATTCTTCCCTCCCTCCCATTTCCTGCTGACATACTCCATTTAGGCTAGCCCCACTGGAAGCTGGAAGGCAAGGGAGCCAGCTGAGGCAATCTGTACAGGTCAGCCTCCCAGGGGACAGACAGGGTGGAGAAGAATGGAGAATGGATCTTGTGAGCAAACGGATGTTTAGCACGCATATACAGATGAACAGGCTCTATCCTCTGCATTGCTATTTACGTGTTTATAAGTCTGTCTTTTCTACTAGACTGACCTCCTTGAGTCAGTCTTATTCTCAGCAATTGTCCCAGTGCCTAGTACTGTGCTTGGCACATAAAAAGCTCCTTAAGGCCTGGCCCAGTGGTTCATGAGTGTAATCCCAGCACTTTGGGAGGCCGAGGCAGGAGGATCACCTGACGTCAGGAGTTTGAGACCAGCCTGACCAATGTGGAGAAACCCTATCTCTACTAAAAATACAAGATTAGCCTGGCATGGTGGAGCATGCCTGTAATCCCAGTTACTCGGGAAGCTGAGGCAGGAGAATCACTTGAACCCAGGAGGCGGAGGTTGCAGTGAACTGAAATGGTGCCATTGCACTCCAGCCTGGGAGACAAGAGTGAAACTCCGTCTCAAAACAAACAAACAAACAACTCACGAAAAACATTGGTTAAGGCCAGGTGCAGTGGCTCATACATGTAATTTCAGCACTTTGGGAGGCCAAAATGGGAAGATCATTTGAGGTGAGGAGTTGAGTAGTTCAAAACCAGCCTGCACAATACAGTGAGACCCCATCTCAATTTAAAAATTAGTCAGATGTGGCTGGGCATGGTGGCTCACACCTGTAATCCCAACACTTTGGGAGGCCAAGGCGAGGTCAGGAATTCCACCTGAGGTCAGAAATTTGAGACCAGCCTGGCCAACATGGTGAGACCCCATCTCTACTAAATATACAAAAAATTAGCTGGTTGTGGTGGCATGCCCCTGTAATCCCAGCTACTCAGGAGTTTGAAGTGAGAGAATTGCTTGTACCCAGGAGGTGGAGGTAGCAGTGAGCTGAGATAGCGCCACTGCATTCCAGCCTGGGCGACAGAGCGAGACTTCATCTCAAAACTATAAATAAATAAATAAATAAATAAATATTAGTTGGATGTGGTGATGCACATCTGTAGTCCCAGCTAATTGGAAGACTGAGGAAAGAGGATCACTTGAGCCCAGAAGTTTGAGGCTGTGGTAAGCTACGATTGAGCCACTGCACTTTTGCCTGGCAACAGAGAGAGAATCTGTCTCTAAAAAATGAAACAAAAAATTGTTGAATGAACCAATTACTACATAAATGAGTGTTTACTCACCTCTCTGTGGACTTTCCAGGAGAAGCCTCCATGGGAACACCTCTTCTTCTTCCATTGCAAGAGGACCATCCCTCTCTCTTGTAACAAAGTGGCACAGATATTCCTCATCAGCACAGACACCTGGGAGAGCTGGGCCAGGCTGACGCTGTCCAAGAACCCAGCAATGTACTGCAAAATCTCCAGGGGCAGGCTGGTTAGAGAATTCTGGCTTTTTCCTCCATGGCCCAAAAGATGGTTGTTCTTCCTTCCCTCACTCAGCTCTGGAGCAACCTCTGGCTTAATGGCAAAGGTCTTGAGCTCCTGACTATAGATTACTTTTGCCTTTTGCCCTGGGGGACGGAAATGGTTTTGAACAAATGTACATCCCAAGTAGGCGAGGGGGCATCGATGCTGGAACCAGCCATTGAGACATGACTGAATGTCTGTGTGGACATTCTTGAAGTGCAGGGGGAACTCATCCCTCCTGAAGAATTTGTTGCAAGTGAAGGTGAAGGCAGAGCTGCTCTTGTTGTGTCTCCTTGTCACACACTCGCTGTGGAGCTCCACGTGGAGTCCCCCTGGGGTGGCAGGGGCTAGGTCAGCCAGCACTGTCCCAGAGGAAAACTGTTCTGGCTCAAAGTTGTATGTTTGTGTGGCAAAATCCATGAACAGTCCATCAATGCTTCTGGATTCAGAGATGACATGGCCTTTGAGTTCTCTTTCCAAAGCACACTGGAGGGTGGTCTTGATGAGATCTGATTTGGGCAGATCCTCCACAGTGATCCCCAGATCTGAAGTATCCACTGCCTTGTGTTCACTGGGCTTACAACTCAACATGGCGTCTCCAAGTCGAGCTCGCTTTCCACAGTAGCTCACAGGAACTTTGAAGGTGTACACAGTCTTAACTTCCTGAGCCTCAAGCTTGCCATAAACAAAGTCTCTCTCCTTAGGTGTACAAGCAGGCATCTGACCAAAGTGAATCAGCATCCGCCCATTGTGCACTAGATACATGTTATAGTCCTTTGCATCCACAGCTGTTTTCAGTCTTTCCAGAACACCATCCTGCCAAGGGGCAAGCCCTGTGGTTTCCATGGCTTTATGAATGTCCTGCTGCTTCTGATTCTCCTGTGGTTCTTTCTTTTTGGGAACACCCTCTCCTTCTACCATGTTATTGCCACTGGAAATCTGTTCTTTCTCTGGGCCATTCTTGTTCTTGCTCTCACAGCTCACTGATGAATTTGTTAAAGCAGAGGCTGCATGCTCTTTACTGAAAATATTTTCCCACTGGCCAAACTTGTCCAGGTCCATCCCTTCTTTGGTTTTGGCTAGCATCTCCCGTTCTTCTTGACTTAGCTCTGCCATCTCCTCATTAGTTGCTGACAAATCATGTGGTACCAGACTGACATCCAGTCCACCCACTGCTCCTCCCATGTCCTCCACACTGGTTTCACCATGCACAGTTGGCTCCTCCTCGGTGACCTCTCTAGTTTCTGGGAAAAGTTCCACCATTTTCAAGGATCTGAAGAGGACCTTCTGGTCCTGCAGAGCCAGGGCTGTGTCCAAACACTCCTCGTTGGGGTTTTCTTTCATGATGTTCTCATGAAGGGTGGTTTCAGAGTCCACGTTTGGCCAGCGGTTCCACTCCATGGAGCAGCAGACCACACTGGCGGGGCACACCTGCAGGTGCCTGGCCAGTTTGTGGCGGGACATGGACAGGGGACAGCCATATTTGGAGTTGAGGCAGGGAACCTCCTCTAATGGGCAGAGGAGCTGGTGTTCTGCCTCTTTGCACATGTGGAAGGTGGCACCACAGAGCAGGTGGCAGCTTATTACCAGGCAGGAGATGTTGGGTTCCACAGGAATGTAGCAGTGGCGGTTGAAGCACCCCTCACAATGCCTGTGCTGCCCTGGTGAGGGCCTGCGTGCTTTTCCCTGGAGACACCAAGGACAGGGGAAAGAAAACAAATGGATACTGAGGAGAAGCTCTATGCATGCCTGTGACTGTGTTTTAATTGACATATTTCCTGTTTATACCTGCTTTTTATAGAAACCTTGAAATGTGTAGAAAATCACAATCCTGTAATCCAGAAATAACAACTATAATTACTTTTACAATTTTCCAATAGTTTATTGTATATTTGGAGTAGATGTGTTTAGAATAGGAAAAAAGAACTGAATATAATGGACTACACTGTTAACAATGGTTATTTTTGAGTTGTGGATTACAGGTGATATGTATCATACAGATAACACTATGAATACGACTTCTCATCCTGCTTTTTGAGACTAGATTGTTTTATTAGTTATTCTTTGCAAACTTTCTTTATAACATTCTGGAATATGGGTGTGCTATCATTTAATCAGCTACCACCAGAGGGCGGGCTGGGAGGACAGCGGCCATGTCTGGTTTTGCAGGCATCAAAGTCCCAAGCAGCTGGCATGGGGCCTGGACCTTTGTGGGTACTCAGTGCTTGCTGAATGAAGGAACTGTTAACCATTTAGACTATTGCTGGCTTTTTGACTATTTTATTTAAATTTTCACTAAAACTCTTTGCTCAAAAATCCTTCTCAACTCTGTTTTCCCCTTACTCTGTGTCAATTTCTTCCAGGTTCTGTTCAGCATCTCTGGTTTGGAAAAAAGCTGATAAATATTATACAAACCATAAGATCAAGTCTGCTAGTTGCTTGGGCTACAGGCTAAATGAAAAAAGACCTGGACCTCTCAATGTGAAGCTCCAATAAGCTCCTGGTGCTTACCATGGCGCCCCAATTTCTTCTTGCTTCTTAGCTCTAGGGGAAAATATATAAATGATTAGTAAGAAAAGCAGTTAAGTTATCTATATTAACAGGGGCTAAAGAGACTTCACACACTGTCTCATTTAATTCCTTCCAGCATCCTGGAGGTGTCTTTATCCCCATTTTTGAGACAAGGAAACAGAAGCTCGAGGAAGGTAAGTAACTTGTCCAAGGTCACATAGCTGCTAAGTGATGGAATCAGCTTTGCAATCCAGGCCATGCTGGCCCATGCTATTTTCACTGACCACTACTGCCCTCTGATGGGGCATATTACCAACCATGGTGTAACTTCTGCTTCCTGTAACTTTTCTCCATTGTCTGCTGACAGTTATCCAGGCATTCTAAACACTCTTCTACCCACAATCTGGCGTAGGTTACCTTCTAATCTCTTCCACTGGGGCTTCCTGTCCACTTAGAGGTCAGCCTGACATCTCTCTTGGTCTGGGGCAGTGTATAGGTGTCTGTGAAATATCTGTAACATGCCATTACCCTTGGTATATTCAGCTGTGCTGTGGCTAGAGCAGAGGTCACAACCCCAAAGGTCCCAGAGGTCGACTGAGTGGAAACTCTGGCAAGTGAAAGAGAAAATGCCCTGCCTTCAGGGAAATGAAATTTCTCAGCTAGCTCTGGTTAATTGCTGCCATATGGGAATGTGTTGCCAGACCTGGTTTTTCCAGAAACAGTGGGGATGAGGACTTTTGTGAGTGGTGATGTGGTTTAGTGGTTGGAAGGCAGACTGGACAGATTTCAACCCTGGCGCTATGAGTCAGTGGCTCTGAGACTTTGGGAATGTTACTTCATCTCTTTGCTCATCAGTTTCCCCATCTGTAGAGAGAGGATAATAATAGTACTTATCCCATAGTGCTGTTGTGAGGAGTAAATGAGCTAAATATACATGAAACTCTTAGAACAGTGCTTGTCTCATAAGAAGTAATCTATACATGTTTGCTATTATAAAGTAGTATTTTACATTTCATCATAATGAAAAATATTTTACTACATAATCATAATGCAAAATATTTTACTACATAATATATCAAAATAAAAATACTCTGAATTTTAAATGTTAACAACTAACTTAATTTAAAACAACACTCTATTTGTGCGAAGGAAAACATTAATGCTGGCCAAATAGGATCTGTAGGTTGCCAGTTTGCAATTATCTGGTCTAGAGAATTTGTGACTTAATTTCAGCACTGTGAAGGAGTTGGGGGGTTAGCATCCACATGTCAGAAGATCCATAAGTTTAAAATTTGGCCAGGCGCAGAGACTCACACCTGTATTCCTAGCACTTTGGGAGGCTGAGGTGGGTTGTTTGAGCCCAGGAGTTCAAGACCAGTCTGAGCAACATAATGAGAGCCTATCTCTACTAAAAAAAGTTAAAAAATTAGCTGGACATGGTGGTGGATGCCTGTGGTCCCAGCTACTTAAGAGTGATGCTGAGGTGAGAGGATCGCTTGAGTCCTAGAGGTCAAGGCTGCAGTGAGCCGTAATGGCACCACTGCACTCCAGTGTGGGTTCTTAAGAGTAAGACCCTGTTTCAAAAAAAAAAAAAAAATTTACTTTACTTTAGAATTTGCCAATTCATTGTGGATAAAATTTCCCCCAACTTACAAAAAATTTTCAAATATTGTTTTTTACTTCCAAAGACAAATCATAAAAAATATAAAATAAAATTTAAAAAAAAGAAAAAAACATTTCAAATATACAAAAAAGGTGAAGGAATATATACAATGAACACCAAAATATACTTAGCTAGATTCAACGATTGCTAACATTTTCCCATTTTTGTGTCCTCTTTCTCCTTCTCTCCTCTCTTTCTCTCTCTATCTCTCCCCACCCCTGCCCACCCACCACACACACACAGTTTTGGCTGAGCCACTTGAAAATAAGTTGTTGATGTAAGATCTTTATCCCTAAGTACTTCAGCTTGTATTTCATAAGAATAAAGCCTTATAATAACATTATCTTACCTAAGAAAACTAAAAATACTTTTCTAATATCATATAAAATGCCAATAGTCACATTTCTCCAGTTGTCCTCAAAATGTCTATTATAGCTATATTTAATATTTTTGTTTATTCAACATTTTATTGCTATATAATAGTTGTACATATTTGGGGGTACATGTAATATTTTGATGCCTGTATACAATGTGGAATGATCAAATCAGGGTAATTGGGATATCCATCACCTAAAACACTTTTCTTTGTGTTGGGAACATTATAATTCTTATCTTTTAGCTTTTTTTTTTTTGAGACAGAGCCTCACTCTGTTGCCCAGCCTGGAGTGCAATAGCACATCACAGCCCACCGAAACCTCCATCTCCTGGGTTCAAGCTATTCTCCTGCCTCAGCCTCCCAAGTAGCTGGGATTACAGGCGCCTGCTACCATGCCCAACTAATTTTTTTGTATTTTTAATAGAGATGGGGTTTCACCATGTTGGCTAGGATGGTCTCGATCTCTTGACCTTGCGACCCACCCGCCTCAGCCTCTCAAAGTGCTGGGATTACAGGCATGAGCCACCATGCCTGGCCCAAAATTTTTTAACTGATACATAATATTTGTACATATTTATGGTGTACATGTGATATTTGGTAACATGCATAGAATCTGTAATTATCAAGTCAGGGCATTTAAGTCATCATCTTGAGTATTTATCATTTCTATGTGTTGGGAACATTTCAAGACTTCTCTTCCAGCTATTTTGAAATATACAATACACTATTGCTAGCTATAGTCACCCCACTCTGCTGCCAAACACTAGAACTTGTTTTTTTTCTGTCTATTCGTATCCATTCACCAACCCCTCTCTTCTTCCCTCTCCCTCTATCCCCTACACCCTTCTCAGTCTGTGATATCTGTCATTCACTCTCTACCTCCATGAGATCAACCTTTTTAGCTCCCATGTATGAGTGAGAAATGCAATATTCGTCTTTCTGTGCCTGGTTTATTTCACTTAATAACCTCTGCTTATTAAGTGATCCTTTTAATGCCAATTTATTCCATTTGGTTGTCAAGTCTTTTTAGCCTCTTTAATCTGGAATAGTCCCCCACCTTTTCTTTTTCAGGACAGACAGGCTTAAATCTCAAGGAAATTATAGTCTGGTTCATTCATTTAGTTATTAGTTCCTCCATTCATTCATCCATTCAACAACATTTGTTGATTACCTACTACTATTTACCAGTAAGTGAGCATAAGGGTCACCTGGATTGCCTGTTAGAGTCTTAAACACTATTGTTCATTAAAATCAGTTGTGATGCTTGCTAAACCTATAGCTCTGCACTGTTCAAAATGATAGTCACCAGCCACACATGGCTATTTATATTTAAATTAATCAAAATGCAATAAATGAATAATTCCGTTTCTCTGTCATGTTAGCCACATTTCAAGTGCTCAATTTCCACATGTGGCTAGTGGCTCCTCTTTAAGACAACACAGAATAGAACATTCCCATCTTCACCGAAAGTTCCACTGCTACAGATGCTGGCTGTACCCCTGGACCCTAGGGAAGAGTGTACTGGAATTTACATGCTTCACACACTTCCCATCCAATTCTTCTGCACATTAATAAATGAGAACCCTTGTTCTGGACCCCACCGGCGCTACTGAGTGTGAAAGAGGAATAACCATAGAGTGCTCTATATTCCTAATAGCCCTAGTCCGGGGGCAGGTGAGAAGTCCCAAGCAGGAGCATCAAACAGGGTTAGGACCCAGCAGAAGATAAAGCTGTTAAAGACAGAGAAAGAGAGGAACAGAGTAGGGTGGCTGAGAGGGTTGGGCTGTGCTATGGTCTGAATGTTTGTGTCCCCCGCCAAATTAGAATGTGGAAATCTAATTCCCAATGTGAGGGTGTCTGGTCGTGGGGCCTTCAGGAAGTGATTATGTTCGAGAAAGCCCTGCTTACCAGGCCTCTTGTTTAATAAGACATGACCAGAGTGACTCCATCTTAAAGTGAATAGCAAGGCACTCACAAGACACCTGTAAGGTTAATACTTATGGTCTGAAAATAGCCACATCCCAAGTGACCACCACTTATAATTACAGAATATTTATGGCCAGACAAAACATCTCATACCAAGCCTGCAGAACGTCCAGATGTCCTGAGAGTGCAACCCTCTTTACTTAGAGATGTTAATGAGCAAGCTGTGGTTAAAAATTTAAAAGATTGATGGTCATTGATAACACTGACAGCCACTGCCGTTAGTGAGCACATCTGCACATTTCAAGTTTAATTTAGCTCCTTATGGTTTTTTTTTTCTTTTTTTCTTTTTTGGAGACAGTCTCATTCTGCTGCTCTGTTGCCCAGGCTGGAGTGCAGTGGCGCCATCTCGGCTCACTGCAACCTCTGCCTCCCAGGTGCAAATGATTCTCCCACTTCAGCCTCCCCAGTAGCTGGGATTACAGGTGCGCACCACCACACCAGGCTAATTTAGTATTTTTAGAAGAGACAGGGTTTTGCCATGTTGGCCGGGCTTGTTTCAAACTCCTGACCTCAAGTAATCTACCTGCTTCAGTCTCGCAAAGTGCTGGAATTACAGGCATGAGCCACCACACCAGGCCTTGTAGTTTCTTATAAGTAGAGCCACTAACAAAGAGGGAGCATTCCTCCTTTTGCTGCAGACGCCATAGCCTGTAACAGTAGTTTCCAACAAACGTGCTTCTTTCACTGTGCTCTGTGACTTGCCTCAAATCCTTTCCTGTGAGAATCCAAGAACCCACTCTTGGGGTCTGGATCATGACCCTCTTTTCTGACAACATCTTTCTGGTGTCCTTGTATGGGGATTGACAATGAGAAGAAACTCCACTCCGAAGGAAAACAGTCTGTGCAGCATCGATTGGCTGACTTTGGGTAAGCGGGGCTCATTTTAGAGTCATTAAGCCATTCTGGGGGACAAGAATGCTTGTCCACTACTACCTGGGTTAGAGGCCCAAGGCTCAGGGGGTTACAAGCACCAGGGTTTATTTGGGAAAATGGATTTGGCCCTATGAGATGTTTGCCACTATCTCCTTGGGAGCAATCCACCTTGTGCTCTCTGCTGCTGGCCTGATCGTCCTGCTTCTTGTCTCCTGTTGGCTTGCTGCCTTTGTTTCACAGAAGCCCTGAGGCTGCCACAGAAAGGAAAGATGGTCTAAACAGTTTACCTTTTTTTTTTTTTTTTTTTTTTTGAGACAGAGTCTCACTCTGTCACCCAGGCTGGAGTGCAGTGGTGCAATCTCGGCTCACTGCAACCTCCGCCTCCTGGGTTCAAGCAATTCTTGTGCCTCAGCCTCCTCAGTAGCTGGGATTACAGGCACCTGCCACCATGCCCAGCTAATTTTTGTATTTTTAGTAGAGACAGGGTTTCACCATGTTGGCCAGGCTGATCTCAAACTCTTGACCTCAAGTGATCTGCCCACCTCAGCTTCCCAGAGTGCTGGGATTACAGGGATGAGCCACCACGCCAGGCCACCAAACAGTTTAGCTTTTACTTTCCTTGCCTCTCCTCTGACTCAATTTGCCACTTGTCTGAGGGACACTGGAAACAAGACTCTTGGGAATCTAGTCTTTTTGTACCTTAATTATTGGAAGAGATGGGCAACAATTCCTCCATTACTGCAGTTACAAGTTAAAGTCTGGTATTTAACAGCCATATGTGACAAGATTAAATACGCCCTGTAAGCAAAAGCCTCTTTTATGTCTGTCCCTGCAAACAATTAGCCCCAGAATGGAGGACAGGAGACTTTTTCTTAACAGCTTTCTCTTGTCTCTTAATCAGAAAATCATCTTTCATCTGCCGGGCCCTGCTTTCTAGACCCAGAATATCATTTTTGCCCTGAAATAGTTTTGTCAAGGAATCCCAAGTTACAGCTTGCCCATTTCCCTTGTTTGGTTCAGCATCTATTTTTTTGCTGGGTTCCTGGTGGCACTGCCTCAGGCGACCATGGGTCTGCTTACTTGTTCTTATTATCTTGATATGAACAAGGGGACTCAATGGGCTCCAGGAGTTTCTCCCTTGGCCAAATTGGCACTAACTCCCTTTTAGTGGAGCTTGGATAGAGGCAATGCAATCTTGCTGACAAGGAGTATTTGGCACTGTCAGTCCTCTTGGAGAATGTGGGGCTATCTACCTGAAGAGCTCACTGCTAGGGTGCATTTTAACCCATTGGGAAAGGTTAAAACTGGATGGGCTTAAGATAAACTTTTTTTAAAAAATAACACTAGCCTCAGTATGCTTTGGGAGGACCAGAGAGATGGACCTCAGGTGGTACCACAGCCCCTAACTCACTATATTTCGGCTTGATTTGTTTTGCAGAAGGGAATCTAAGTGGGAAGAAATACTCTATGTGCAGGCCTTCCTAATGGTTAGCCAGGATTTGAAACACACTTGTATATGCTTGATAGAAAGAAAGAAAAATGAGGGACTAGACATAACTCATGACCACTTAATGCAAATGCCTCATAATCCCGGGCTTTGCCTAGCTGGTGCCGCATTCCCTGCTGCAAGTTGAAGTGCTCCAGAGGAACAAAGTCAGACTCCTAGTTCCCCAGAAGTGTCCAAACTACTATTAACCCCTACTGGTTCTTTGGGGATGTCCGATGTCCTGACATCACCTTCTCCTTACCCTTCAAGCCCTGTCTTACATCCATTCCCCAAAGAGCCTAGCCCCACCAGCACCACTCTGAGCGGGGCCTCTTTCCAGCTGACAAAGTTGACTCTTTGCCCTCTTCAGGAGGTGGCACATGGTGACAGGGGCACTCTATGGGTACATGTACCTTTTTCTGTATCTGACAGCCTTATGCCAGGAAAAATTCAGCCATTTTTAGAGGATCTAGGAAAATTTATAGATGGATTTGTGAGACTAACACTGACATATGATTTAACCTGGCAAGATTTCCATAAACTTCTGTCTGCCGCTTCACAGTAGAAGAAAAGCAGCATATTATGGGACCTGTTAAAGCATAAGCAGATGGAGTGGCAGCCTGCAACCAGGGGCATGACATTTATCCAGTGGGAGGCACAGCAGTGCCTGACTGGGACCCAAATTGGAGTTATCAAGAGAAGTAAGTTAGGGCAGCCAAGATGGGCAGATCACTTGAGGTCAGGAGTTTGAGACCAGCATGGGCAACATGGTAAAACCCCATCTCTACTAAAAACATAAAAATTAGCCAGATGTGGTGGCACATGCCTGTAGTCCCAGCTACTCGGGAGGCTGAGCCAGGAGAACTCACCTAAATATGGGAGGTGGAGGTTGCAGTGAGCTGAGATCTTGCCACTGCGCTCCAGCTTGGGCAACAGAGTAAGACTCTGTCTCGAAAAAAGGAAGTAAGAAGCCTGAGAGGAAAAACCATATGACTATTTGCCTCCTTGAAGGTATGAGAAGTTGTGTGATAAAGACTGTTAATTATGATGAAGTCAGAGAAATTACTCAGGGAAAGGATGAAAACCCAGCCTTGTTCCAAGGACAGTTAATTGAGCCCTTGAGGAAATATACTAACACTGACCCTGACTCCAAGGAGGGACAGGCATTGCTAGGAGTCCATTTCATAACCCAGTCTGCTCCTGATATCTGCAGGAAGATATAAAAGCAATCTTAGGCCCCCAGACTTCCATAAGTCAGCTTTTAGACAAGACTTTTACAGTGTTCAATGACCAAACCTCCCAAAAGGCCCAGCTTTTAGCTGCAGCCTTGAGCTCTCCACCCCTTCAGAGCCAGCCCCTTATCCCCCAAGCCCTGCCAGAGGAAGCAAGCAGGCAGAAAGCCCCAGTCTGGGCCTCTGGGCCACTGTGCCCTGGGTGTAAACCAATGTGTTTTCTGTAAGAAGACTGGTCACTGGAAGAGGGAATGTCTTTTGCCCCCAAGAGAGCTGCAGACCGAAGAGTGATGGTCGGAGACTTCACACCTCAGTTCCTGTTGGACAATTAGCCATTGCTCTGGAGGAGCCTCAGGTGACTCTTGAAGTGGTAGGTAAGATTATTAATTTTTTATTCAGTACAGGAGCAGTTTACTTTGTTCTGCCCCAGCATAATGGGGCCCTGTCTTCTCATAGCTGTACGGGCATTGACAGGCAAGCCCAGAAATGCCACTTTCCTTATCCTTTAAGCTGTTCTTCAGGGACTCTGGTTTTCTTGCATGGCTTTTTAGTACTACCTGCATGCCCTACCCCTTATTGGGGAGGGATTTATTGATTTGGCTGCAAGCTATGGTTGCCTTCAGAGATCATAAAGCAAAGGAGTGTTACTTTTGTTTGTGTCCCCTGAAGAGAGAAAAAAGGTAGATAAGGATGCATTTTCTGTATCCAGTTCATCCAGATCCACAACCTCTGTTTGCCTTTGAATGGTCTGATCCAGATACTCATTCCACCTCATAACTAACCTGGACAGTTCTCCCTCAAGGGTTGCCGGATAGCCCATACCTGTCTGGAAATGCTCTAGCTAAGGACTTAAAGAATCTGTAACTGCAAAAGTGCACAATTATCCAGTATGTAGATGATTTGCTCATTGCTAGCCCAACTAAAAAGGCCTCAGATAATACTACTGTTAAAATTGCTAAATTTCCTGGGAACTAGTAGATATAAGGTATCATCACACAAGGCTCAGATTTCTACTCAAAAAGTTAAGCATTTGGGATATATCTTTTTTTATATAATTTTTAAAATTATTTACTATTGGTTTCTTTTTTTCTTATTTATAGCATTCCTCCAGAATTAATTTGGGATATATCTTAACCTCTGGCACCCAAGCCATAGCCTTAGACCAATGTGGGCCTTTTTAGGAATGCTGGGGTTCTGCCATTTATGGGTGCCTGGATTTGGGCAAACATTCCAAGCCTCTATATGAGGTTCTAAAAAGGACACATTAAAAACCCTATGATTGGAATGAGAATTGCAGACAAATCTTCAATACTCTCAAAGTGAAATTGAGCTCTGCTCCAGTCTTAGGCCATTTTTCCTTTATGTGGCCAAAAAGCAAGGTATGGCCTTGGATGTTTTTGTCCAAAAATTGGGGAATATTACACAGCCAGTAGCCTACTTTTCTAAGCAACTAGACCATGTGGCTTCTGCATGGCCTGGGTGCCTTAGGACTGTTGCAGCTACTGCTCTTCTGGCAGACGAAGCTAAAACACTAACTTTAGGATAGCACCTGGAGGTTTTGACCACACACCAAGTGTGTGTCCTAGAGGTTAAAGGGCACCAGGGGATGATGGGAGGATGTTTATTAAAGCATCAGACTTACTGTTAGATACGCCAGACGTAACTCTTAAACTTTGCCAAATAAACCCAGCTGCTTGTCTGCCAGAGTACACAGACGCTGCAAACAATTCCTGCATACAGGTTATGGAGCAAATTTATTCTAGCAGGCTAGACTTAAGAGATGAGCCCCTTAACAGTCCTGAGGCAGAATGTTTTACAGATGGAAGCAGAGCTAATTGCCCTTACTAGGGCTCTGCGATTTGAAAAGGGCATAAAAGTTAACATTTATGATGATTCCAAGTATGCCTTTTTAATGCTTTGTGGTCATGCTAACATTTGGAAACAGTGGGGACTTGTCACCACGAAGGCCTCCCCCAGAAAATGTCATTCAGAGATTTTGAGCTTGTTAGATGCTGTTTTACTGCCAAAGGAAGTGGCCGTAATTCATTGCGGAGGACATCGAAAGGGAGACTGATATTGTAAAAGGAAATGTCCCTTGCAGATGTGGCAGCCAAGGCCACTGCACTAAAAGAGCCAGTTCAGCTTATAGGCATGCTAGTGCCCACTGCCCCAGATATAGCTGAGGCAGAATACTCCAAGGAAGAACGAAAATGTGCCAGGGATCACAATTCGGCCCAGGACCCCTCTGGCTGGCTAATGGTAATAAATTACTAATGCCAAGTGCTGATCAATGGAGAAGAGTTAAGTATTTTCATAATTCCACTCATTAGGGAAGGGATTCTTTATATTTCAGTTGATATCTTATTTGTTTATGAGAAAAACTTTTCAAGACACTAAAACAGGTGACTTGAGCCTGCAAGCTCTGTGCCCAAAATAACCCAAACAGCCAATCACTGCCCCCATCTCTAGTTAAACCTGTCCAACATAGAGAAACCAATCTGGGTGAAGTCTGGCAACTAGACTTTATTTAAATGCCTCTTTGCAGGAGATTGAAATATTTACTGGTGTTTATTGTTACCTTCACTGGTTAGGTCAAGACTTTCTTTCACTTGATCCAAAAGAGCTTTAGAGGTCTTTAATTTTTTTTTTTTTTGAGATGGGAGTTTTACTCTTGTTGCCCAAATTGGAGTGCAATGGCATAATCTCGGTTCACTGCAACCTCTGCCTCTGAGTACAAGCGATTCTCCTGCCTCAGCCTTCCAAGTAGCTGGGATTATAGGCATGCACCACTATGCCCAGCTAATTTTTGTATTTTTAGTAGAAACAGGGTTTCATCATGTTGGCCAGGCTAGTCTCGATCTCCTGACCTCAGGTGATCCACCTGCCTAGGCCTCTCAAAGTGCTGGGATTACAGGCATGAGCCACCACACCTGGCGTATCTAAATGTTTATTAAAAGAAATAATCCTCAGCTTGGGTTACCTGAAAGACTGTAAAGTAACTATGGCTCCTCTTTCACGGCAGGCATAACCCAATACTTATCCTTGGCGTTGGGAATCCAACAACATCTTCAATCTGCAGGGATACCCCAGTCCTCTGGAAAGGTGGAAAGGGTTAATCACAAGCCAAAGAGGATTCCAGCTAAATTTTGCCAGGAAACATCAGAGACCTGGCTATCTCTATTGCCTGTAGCTTTACTGCAGGTTTGAGCTGCTGCAAAGGGAAATTTATAATTAAGTCCTTTTGTATTAACATATGGAAGGCCTTTCCTAACTGCCGATCTCCTAATAGATGAAATGATTCATTAATTACAAAAATATGTCATCAATCTAGGACAAATGCCAAATGCGCTGTGTGAATATGGATACAAAAGGCTTTCCCTCCCTACATGAGAGGAAAATTCTGTTTCAGTTCAACTAGGGTATTTAATCTTACTAAAGACTTGAACAAAAGGATCTCCAGCAGACCAGCTTTTCCCAATGTGGAAAGGATCATATCAAGTTCTCTGAGCACTCCAAGAGGAATTAAACTTCAAGGAATTCACAGTTGGGTACATTTGTCTTGAATTAAACCTGTTTCTTATGAAGCCCCATGAGCTACCAACACCCAGTCTGCTAATGTAGTCTACTCTTGTGAGCCGGTAGAAGGTCTGTGCTTCCTATTCAGGAGAAATCCCTGGAAACTTCCTACTACAAAGTGATACTCTGGATAAGGTTGGGGGCAAGGTTAGTCTTCCTGATCCTCCTCCTGGTTATCTTTTACTTTTACTGGTATAAGTCTGTCCCAGCTATGGGTAAACAATATCTATGCCCTTACAGGATATAACTATAGAACATAGCTTCTCTTATATTCTTATCTGTTTTGGGGCTTCTATCCATCTTTTCACTACTGCTGGAGGTTCAAATGTTTTCTTAAAATGGGCACAGGACTATGCCGATGTCCTCTTGCTGGATTTGTGAGCTATTGCCCTCCTCCAGCACCTCAGGCTTGCCCTGGTGGATATCCCTCACACAGGGACATGCTTAGATAACTTACAGACATACTTAGAGAACCTTAAACAATGGACAGGAGCACAAATATCTGGCCTGACTTGGAACAATATAACCCAATGGCCAATTAATAACACTCTTAGCAGTTCTGGGCATAGGAAGCCATTCTCAGTAAATGAGACCACAGAAAAGGTTCTTGCACTGGGTACCTCCTTTCTAAACTCAAAGATAAATATCCAAACTAAAAAATTTGAAAACTCCAGTTTTAAAGAATGATTTCTTCAAATTTGGGATGGTTTTATGTGACTAACCACCTCTGCAGGATACCTGTCAGGTAGTCCCATTGTTAGGAACAATGGAATCACTCCCTTGATGCTTTGACAAATGCTACTTGTGTCATGGGATAGATTCCTGCAAGACAATGCCAACATACCATAGTCCTGCAACAAATGGACTTATCTGCTGCCAATTGGTCACAACAACCAAAACTCAACTGATACGCATCCCTTAGGAACTCGGTGGATATGTGGCACCAGTCTTTGGCCATGATTGCCTTCTAGGTGGCTAGGACATTGTACATGAAGCTTATCTTAACTCCAGGTCACTGGACAAAGACTATATAAAAAGCCAGCCAGTCTGGGCCTGGTGGCTCATGCCTATAATCCCAGCACTTTGGGCTGAGGTGGGTGGATCATTTGAGGTCAGGAGTTTGAGACCAGACTGGCCAACATGGTGAAACACCATCTCTACTAAAAATACAAAAATTAGCCAGATGTGGTGATGTGTGCCTATAATCCCAGCTACTTGGGAGACTGAGGCAGGACAATCACTTAAACCTGGGAAGTAGAGGTTGCAGTGAGCTGAGATCATGCCACCACACTGCAGCCTGGGCAACAGAGTGGGACTCCATCTCAAAAAAAAGAAAAAAGCCAGCCCAGCCAACCTTTTCCACATAACCAGTATGTGGACCAGATCCATTTTTCATGGGTGTGACCACTTGGCTTCACTCTTCCTACCATCTGTTGGATTAAAAGATGCTATTTGGTATGTTGAGGCCATTGCCAATGTTATGCCCTGGGCCTAAGTAACAGCCTGTGAGGCGTATCTTTTATAAATGCTGAAATGTGTTATATGCGTAAGGCTGTCATACAAAACAGAATGTCACTAGATACTCTCTCTGAGTGCAGCACAGGGAGGAACCTGTGCTATTATCAGAAGTAAATATTGTATATATATCCCACAACTCAGACAATATTTTTTTTTGCCCTACAGATAATGTATCAACAAATTAAAGCCATCTTTGCTCTCACACTGTCTTTAGATAATGGCTAGCATTGTGGTTTGGATAAGGGCCACCATGGTGGAAAAAGTTCTTTTTGTCACCCTGGCTATAATAATTGGAATAGGCATAGCTTTATGTTGTGGATTTTATTGTTGCTGCATGTTTTGTATGGAATGTAGGGTTTACTCAGTCCTATTCTTATTATTAATCCTTAATTCACAACATATGGTACTCATATATCATGATTTATAAACATAGCTATAATTCTTATTTGATGAGTTTCTATGTTTCAGGATATCAATTTTTGAGTGACCTACAAACCTACAGACCTATTGCTTCTCTAGTCAACTGCAACAGCTTCAAAATACCTCTGGTGGAGGCCCCTCCCAGCCATGACGGGTCCCTTAAAGTTAGGCAGAATTAACATCAATGACCTTTCTCATCAGGAAGAGGTTGCAGAAGACTGATCTCTGCCCTTCAGCATCCCTTAGGATTAAGGGTCCACTCATGACAGAAGGGAGAAATATGTTAGAGGAACCCCTACTTACCAGGCCTCTGGCTTAATAAAACGTGACCAGAATGATTTCATCTTTAGGTGAATAGTGAGGCACTCACAAGGCACCTATAAGGTTCATACTTATGGTCTGAAAATAGCCACATCCTAAGCTGACCACCACTTATAATTACGGAATATTTATGGCCAGACAAAACATCTTCCACTGGCCGGGTGCAGTGGCTCACACCTGGAATCCCAGCACTTTGGGAGGCCAAGGTGGGTGGATCACCTGAGGTCGGGAGTTCAAGAGAAACCCTGTCTCTACTAAAAATATAAAATTAGCTGGGCATGGTGGTACATGCCAGTAATCCCAGCTACTCAGGAGGCTGAGGCAGCAGAATTGCTTGAACCCAGGAGGCAGAGGTTGCGGTGAGCCGAGATCGCGCCATTGCACTCCAGCCTGGGCAACAAGAGCGAAACTCTGTCTCAAAAGAAAAAAAAAAAAAAAAATCTCCCATCAAGCCAGCAGAACATCCAGATTTCCTGAAAGTACAGCCCTCTTTACTTAAAGATAATGTTAATGAGTAAGCTGAGGTTAAAGGATTGCTGGTCATTGATAACACTGACAGCCGCTACCTTTAGTGAGCACATTTGAGAGCGTGTCTGCACATTCCAAGTTTAATTTACCTATTTATAGTTTCTTATAAGTAGAGACACTAACAAAAGCTGGAGTGCTCCCCCTCTTGCTGAGGATGCCCCAGTCTTTAACAGAGTAGTTTCCAATAAACTTCCAATAAACTTACTCTTTTACTGTGCTCTTTGAATGCCTCAAATTCATTCCTGTGAGAGAATCTAAGAATCCGCTCTTGAGGTCTGGATTGGGACACTCTTTTCTGGCAACGATTAGGACATGTTTCCTGCTGGATCCTATTCTGCTCCATCACAGTCCATTTTTGTCCATTCAGGCTTCTATAACAAAAGATTCTAGACTGAGCAGCTTGCAGACAACAGAAGCTATTTGGAGACTGGAAAATCAAAGATCAAGATGCCAGCAGATTGATGCAAGGGATCTCTCTCAGGCTTGTTTTATAAGGACACTAATTTCATTCATGAGGGTTCTACACTGATGTCCTAATTGTTGCTGGAAAAAAGTGCCCTGATCCAGACCCCAAGAGCAGATTCTTATATTCTCACAGGTTCAAGAGTCCAGCTACTGATCTCTTAACATGCAATGTAATGTGCAGGTTGACTCCTGCCTTATTCCAGGTCACTTTTGGAAAAAAAGAGTCCATTATGGACTTACTGTGGAAATTTTAAAATATTAGGCTAAAGCATCTGGAATTATTTGGTGTATGATAGGGAGCCATTTAACACTGTAATTGAGGTGTTAACTAAGAGTACTGGAGGGGTAAATGGGGTAGGAAGACCTAGAGTTAGAAACTGCTGTGTAGAGAATGTGATGAAGGCTTGGATGGGTGAGACTGATGACAGTAAAAATAGTCAAGATAAGACACAGAGAAGACATTACAAAGGGAGAATCACATTTTTATTTCTGGCTGGGATGGTAAAAAAAGGAATCAAAGTTGATGCCAAGATTTTGAACCAGGAAGAAAGAATGTTGGCTATAATTTTTGAGAAAAATAGAGATCTGTAGAAAGTAAAAAATTCCTCTTTAAAGTTTCCCTTCTTGTTAAAGACTAATAATAATAAATGTTAGAAATAATAGTTTCTTTTAAAGACTGTCTTCAAAGCCTTCTTGCTTTTTGCTAGTAACTCTTTGTTAAGCCCTATCCTATGTAGCTGTTAGATATAAAGGAATAAATGCATTCTATGTCCTTGTACTTTAACCAAGATATTTGTGTTGGCTCACAGGCACATAGTACATTCTATGTCTTTGTACTAGATATTTGTGCTAGATGTGCTCATAGGAATGTAGTACATTATATATCTTTGTACTTTAACCAAGATATGTGTTATTACTTTTCTAAGTCCTTTTGCAAGCAACTTTCTCTCCCTTCCTTATTTACACTTTTTCTTTTCCTTTGTTCTCCATTGCCTTTACCTATTTAGAAAAGTTTTAAGTTGTTAGCCAATCAAGTTCAGTTTAGATTGTGCAGTTTAGCTTCAACAAATGGAGATCAGACACAGCAGTAAAGACCCAATGGGTAAAGAATAAATATGCCTGACTTTCCTTTGTTCACTGTACTCTTATGGCAAGATGGCTGATGAGCAGTACCCTTTCTGCAGAAAGTAAAATTGTCTGCTAAGAAAAATTTTTGTCTGAATGCTAATTTCTCTTTGCAGTGCCTGAGAACAAGCATTCTATCTCTAATAAGATCTAAAGAGGGAACAATTTGGGGAGGAAAGATGGGTCCTGAAAGTTTAATACAAGTTTCTTGAGAGGATGATAGATCACATGGATAGGAAGATGAGGGACTGGAATGTGGAGATGCAGATTTGAGAAGTATCTACTTACAAGTGAGAGAGGAAGCCATATGCAGGGAAATAAAAGCACAGAATAGAAATTGGAGCCATGAAGTACATAACCAAGTATGGCAGCTTTGGGGGAAATTAGGAAGAAGTAGAACCAGAGAAAGAGAGACCAGAGAGCTGAAAAAGTCAGGACTGTGTTGACACAGATGCAAAGGAAAGAGTGAGCTATAGCCTCAAATGATACTGCAAAGTTAAGAACAAGGATGACAATGGCACTGCTTATGGGAGGTCCCCAAAGAGCTCCAAAGCAAGTGTGGCATTTTAGGTGTGCAGTGAGACCCTTGGCCATTGAAAATGTGTTGTTTGCTTTTTTTCCCCCCTTTAACACTGATTCAGTTTAAAACTGCTGAAGTTTGCTTTTAGAGGAAGGAAAAGCTATTAAGCATACACTCCACTGTTGGCAGGGCATGTCCTATCTGAGAGAATGTGACCATCTGTTTTTTTTTTTTTCTTTTCTTTTCTTTTTTGTTTTTTTGAGATAGAGTTTCACTCTTATTACCCAGGCTGGAGTGCAATGGCACAATCTCAGCTCAATGTAACCTCTACCTCCCAGGCTTAAGCAATTATCCTGCCTCAGCCTCCTGAGTAGCTGGCATCAGAGGTACGTGCCACCACGCCCGACTAATTTTGTATTTTTAGTAGAGTCGGGGTTTCTCCATGTTGGTCAGGCTTGTCTTGAACTCTGGACCTCAGGTGATCTGCCCAACTCGGCCTCCCAAAGTGCTGCGATTACAGGTGTCAGCTACCATGCCCAGCCGACCATCTGTTTTTATTCAGAAGAGAAATTCGCTAATTAGGACAAAGTCTAGATAATTCGGAGTCCTCTGCTGGTTTTTAGATGGGAAACAAGCGGAAAATCACTAATGGAATGAGCCTCTGTGAAAAAAGCTACCAGCTCCAGGAATGTCTAACTTCATATTTGCCAGCCTGTTCTGTCATTACGTTGAGCTCAGTTCCTGGGAAGGGAAAAGAAGGGCTGGTTAGTTCTGGGTGCTTCCATGTGTGCAATGAGAGCTCTGCCCCAGTAGCAGGTATGTGTCTGGCTGGAGGGACACTGGTGATTAACTCTAAGCTCAATCATTTCTTATCCTTCAGTACTATGGAGTGTGGTTCTTGGGAACAGTGTTATTGAAGCTGGAAACATTGTGGTACAGCCTTATTGCTCTCCAGCTCTTTGAGGTTACTTGAAAATTTCCCTTTAAGAGATAATAAAGATGCTTTTTTTTTTTCCTCATGTTGCTATTTAAAGCTCTTCTGCCAGGCTCTGGAGCTACACCAGATGAGTGACTTTGAGAGAGAACATGTGCAGAGCAGAAAGGCACGGTGAGTGGAGACCACTCCAGACAAGTTTGGCAGTGGAAGGATGGGGGAAGATGAAATAGCCTAACATCAGTAAACAAATCACATCTCAGCCTTTTGTTGTATATGTTGGGGAAACTGTTCTCACTGAGATAAGGGTCAATCTGGAACTCTTGATAATCTAATCATGTCTGGGTAAGTGGGATGACCAACTGTCCTGATTTGCCTGGGACTCTTCTGGTTTAGCATTGAAAGTCCCATGTCCCAGAAAACACTTGAGTCCCAGGCAAACTTGGACAGTTGATTGATCACCTTAAGTAGGAGCCAACTGGTGTTCCCCCCAAAATGATCAAATTAGATATATCATTAGTTGCCTTGTGATAGAAGATGCGCTGTTCTCCTACTCTTCTCTGTTCTTGTACATAGTAACAGGATCCTTATCCTCCATGGGGTTTGTCTGACTTTCCTAGATTGAAAGATTTCTAGCTTTGCACGTGGCAGTGTCGTAGCCAATGAGGTTTGTCCAAGGCGCGATTATTGCTAATTGAAAACTTTTCCCAATACCCTGCCGTGATCATTTGAAATATAGTTGGTGTTGGCAATTTTTGGCAGTCTCTATGGGGACTAAATCATCTCAGTAAAAAAAACAAAAAAATAAAAGAAAGATTTCTCTGCATTTTGAGTGTCATAGAGGCAGAGAAATAAAATTTTAGTGCCTTTCCTAAGCTTTTACGTAACACTTCATTTGATTTTCACAACAACCATGTGAGTTGGGTACTACCATTTCTAATGTGGTAATGGAACAAAGGATTCTGAGGCACAAGGAGGCCTAGGTCTGTCTGTCTTCAAACTATATACTCTTTGCTACATTGCACTTGTCCCTCAGAGCCCCATGATGTCAGATGTGTTTGATCCACATTTGCATTTTGGGGAAAATGCAAGCCCATCGCTAGAGTTGGGGCATAGAATAGTGTCCACATGTATTAATCTTTTCAGGTTGTAAAGGAGCCAGATGCCCTTCCTTAGGAAGCACCTCTATCCCTATGGTGATTTTTTTGGTACTTCTTTGAACCATATCCCATACTGTACCCTCTCTTAGTAGAGAAAACAAGAGGAGCATCCAGGCCCAATGACTTTGCATTTCAGAAAATACAAATGTGAAAGGGAAGGTTGTAGGGTTAAAAAATATGCGTTACATAGGCCAGATGCTGTGGCTCATGTCTGTAATCCCAGCACATTGGGAGGCCAAGGTGGGAGGATTGCTTGAGCTCAGGAGATTGAGACCAGCTTGGGCAACATAGAAAGACCTTGTCTCTACTAAAAAAAAAAAAAAAAAAAAAAAAAAATTCAGCCAAGTGTGATGCATGCCTGTAGTCCCAGCTACTTGGAAAGCTGCTATGGGAGGTATGGGAGGATTGTTTGAGCCTGGGAGGTTGAGGCTGCAGTGAACTGTGATCATGGCACTGCACTCCAGCCTGGGCAACACAGAAAAATCCTGTGTATATATATATATATATATGTATGTATATATTGGCAGGGCACAGTGACTTATGCCTGTAATCCCACCACTTTGGGAGGCTGAGGCAGGCAGATCACCTGAAGTAAAGTGTTTGAGACCAGTTTTGCCAGCATGGAAAAACCCTGTCTCTACTAAAAATACAAAAATTATCCAAGCATGATCGTGCACACCTGCAATCCCAGTTACTTGGGGCGCTGAGGCATGAGAATATCTTGAACCCAGGCAGAGGTAGTGAGTTGGGATTGTGCCACTGCACTCCAGCCTGGGTACCAAAGTGAGACCATCTCCAAATATGCATATGTGTGTGTGTGTGTGTGTGTGTGTGTGTGTGTGTCTGTATGCACTGTAATATGGATTCTGATATTAAAAATGAAACACCTACTAAATCAAAGCACTCAGATTATAGAAACTCTTCACTGTGAAAAAGTTGACAGAAATCTATGCCTGAGACAGAGTATGGCTACTCAGATGCCATTTCCCTTTTAATTTCTATGCCCTGTGTTCACATTTAAATTCTTGTCTGAAAAAGCAGTACGTTCTATCCTCTTAAAAATGAACTAAAGTTAAATATATGGTCAACCCGTTTTCTCCAAAATATGAGTTTTAAAGTTCCCCTGTCTACAGGAGATAGCAGTCAAACTAATATAGTTTAGACTTAAATAGTCCAAAGATCTACAAGGAATGTGCTAGATGTAGTTTAAATGAAACATAGGATGGTAGAAGGACCAGGTATGCGAGCTTGAGGCATAGGTTGTTTTTTTAAAGAAACAGAGAAGCATTTAGAACCTGCCAAGCGGGGAGGAACTCGATTTGATGCAGGTTGTGGTGCTGTGTGGACCATGCAGAAAGGAGCAAATTGGGCCCAATTCAGTGGTTTATGCCTGTAATCCCAGCACTGTTGGAGACCAAGGTGGGAAGATTGCCAGTTAGGTGGGAAGGCCTTGACAAAAGATCTGGAAAAGGGAGTGGGCAAATTCTCCCCACTTCTTTCATCTCCACCACTGCCCAATGCCAGGCATCTTCCTCTCTCACCAGTGTAGTGCAAAGGCTTTATAATCTGTCTCACTCCTTCCATCGTGCACCATGTCTCAATTCACACACCAGGTCCTTCCACCAACTCATATTCCATTTAAACTACATCTAGCACATCTAGTAAAATCTAGTTCTTTGTGAATCTTTGGAGCATTTACATCTAAATCATATTATGTTGACTGCTAGGGGAATTTTAAAGCTCATGTTTTGGGGAGAATGGATTGGCCATATTCACCAGTAGAAAGCATCATTTTTAACAATTTATAAAACTAGGTTATTACTCCCCCACTTAAAATTTCCAGTTGATTCACTTCACAAGGAAATAAACTCTGAAGTCCTTCTCTTGGCCCATGAAGCCATGCATGAACTCTCCCCTCCTTGCCCTTCTACCTGACCTCCCACCCTTGTGCACTTTGCTCTGGTCTTGTCACTTATGCCAGTGCAGGGCCTGTGTACCAGCTCTTCCTACCAGGAGATCTCTCCTCATGATCTGTATTTGCATTGTGGAATCCTTCTTGCCTATTAGTTTTCTGCCTACATGTTACCACTGCAGAGAGTCCTTACCTGACACCTCAAATATAAAGTAAATCAATGAGCACTCCCGTGAATTAGCTGAGTGATTTTCAATAAGTTAATCTCCCTAGAGCTAATTTATTAATTCAAAAATAGGGCTTATAGGCTGGACATGGTGGCTCATGCCTGTAATCCCAGCACTTTGGGAAGCTGAAGCACGTGGATCACTTGAGGTCTTGAGTTTGAGATCAGCCTGGCCAACGTGGTGAAACCCCATCTCTACTAAAAGTACAAAAAAGTAGCCGGGTATGGTGGTGAGCACCTGTAATCCCAGCTACTTGGGAGGCTGAGGAAAGAGAATCGCTTGAACCCGGGAGGTGGAGGTTGTAGTGAGCCAAGATCGCGCCATTGTACTCCAGCCTGGGCAACTGAGTGAAACTCCATCCAAACAACAACAACAAATCTAAAATAGGGCCTATAGTAATAACCCATAGAGTTGCATGAGCATCAGATGAGATGAAATAGGGAGTATGTAATAGATGAGTCACTCTGTGAGGAAAGTCATTCTCACGGTCACCTCCCTCCTCCAGGCCTTCATCTAGCCCATGTCTAACCTTTCCATTTTCCATCACCCTCATTCCAATGTATCTTATATTCCACTGTCAGTCTGATGATATTCAAATTCTATTTTTTAAAAAATTATTTCCTCACTCTTTTAAGAATGTAAACCTCCACACTTCCCTCCAATTATGGGCCCCTTTAATCACCACAAACCATTCCTTAAGCACTTAGGAATTCAAGTAGTACTGCTTCAGGCTGAAACATTTTAGATGCCATAAAGACAACTTGAAGGCATCTTTGCTTTCTAGGCCAAAATCTGTAATTTTTATTGCTCATCTGCATTATTCCACTCATTAAGAAAAAAGGTAAGCATGGCGGTTGAGACTCGCCTTCTCTCTTGCTATTGGCTGCGGGAGTCAGCAGAACCTGGCAAAGTTGCTGTGATGGTGAGAATGGTGAGGGAGGTTCCAGTGATGGGCACAAGTGTTGTTGCCAGCGAGGTGTGTGCAGGCAGTGGAAGGAGGTCTGACTGGAATATCAACAGAGGGTGATAATACCTCTTAAGGACCCACCAGATGGGCTCCTAGGGACTGAAGAGTCAGTAGAGCCAACACTGCCCCAGCACTCAGTCAACAAACATTGAATAGGATTGAATTGAACTAAACTGAACCTGGAAAAGGGCAGCATTTTAAAAGCCGCAAGAGTAATTTGAAACAAATTGAGGGAGAAAGTAGAGTGACGTCAGATGTATGCGAATTGGGGCTGCTTTTTTTAAGGTGAAAAGGAAATCATTTCAATTTAGGTTAATGTAGGCCTCACTGAAGAAAAGACCTGAGTGGGCTGGGTTTATAACAGATACTCTGAGCGCTGGCCAGATTGTTTGCAGGGGATTAAAGGACTTGTTCTTTTAAACACTTGACAGTCATAGAATCCGAAATCTGGATCAGGCGGATAACAAGAAATCTGCTATTCCATAGCTTCTCAAACTTCAACATGCAAAGGAATCACCTGGGCAACCTTTTTAAAATGCAGATTCTGATCCAGTGGGACTGGGGTGAGGCCTGAGACTCTTCCCTTGAAACCAGATGAAGCTGATGGTCTAAGGACCTCACTTTGAAAGGAAAGGATATGTTTTAACCTCCTTGTTTCCTAGAGGAGAAACTGAAGCTCCGAGAAGTGAAATGTCTTGCCTATACTCCCAGAGTCTCTGGCTCTAGTCACGTCCCTTTTTTCTCCTATTGCACTTTGATGTTTTATTGAAAGAGTCTGTAGAAATCGCAGCACCCCACAAAGCTACTTGCGTGTTGATGGCCAAGGCATGTTGGCAGCTCAGATGGTACCAAGGGCAGAATAGGACAAAGCCTGCAAGAAGGAGGAGGAGGTGGTGACCAAGTGTTGCTGGCCAACAAAGTCATGCTAACACGTATAGCAGGTATATTTAAATCACTGACTCAAGCAAAAGAGAATGGGATTAACAGATAATAGTTTTAACATTCTTTTCTGTAATTTTAAAGTTAGTAGGCAAACGGAGTTGATGTCAGGGAGATATTTTTAGGCAAGGGGCCCTCTCAGCACCCCTCACATGATGTCAGTGACTAAACTATTCAGCCTCGTCATGTGGCTAGCCCTGGCAATAATGGTTTATTTCTGAGCTTTAACTTCAGTGAAAGTGACAAGGTCAAAAGTTAAACATCAAAGGTATTTTTAACTCTTAACTTATTAACCAGCCAATTAATTAGTTACTTTAATTATGCATTGTTGAACTGTTTCCCTGCTATGGAAAAATTTAATCATAAGGAAAGAAAATGTATGAAGTTACTTATAAAGTAATCCATTTGTCTTCCTGATGTTTTAACACAATCAATCTGCTGAGGATAACCCACATTAGACCCATTGGTGGGTCCTTAAGAGGTATTATCACTCTCTGTTGATATTCCGGTCAGACCTCCTTCCACTGCCTGCACATACCTCACTGGTGACAACACTTGTGCCCATAATCCTTCGCTTCCAGCCTGCGATTCCAGTACCTTCACTGTATCCTAAAAACATAACTACCCTCTCCCAGATCCATTCCACTTCACAGTCTGAAATTCTCCACCTATACTAGAAATCTCTCTACCTTTATACTTACTAGTTATTTAATTAGCTAGTCAATTCTCATATCTGGTGCTTCCATACTAGTACTATTGTACTAAATTACTGTTGTATTGGCCAAGAAAGTGCTAAAGTAACTGGATTATCTAGGGGTAGCTGTGAATCAACCTGTCTGCTTGGTTACTTGTAAGCCAACACACCCTGGTGCTTCACTAGGACAGCACCCCAGAATACACCTTGGAGACCTTGGTGCTCGGAAGCTCTGGAAAAATTAAATGAAGTTAGGTGATTATACACAGTGAATTTGCTTGTGCCCAGAAAACAGACATAATTATAACCCAGACACACACCTATAGTGGAGACATGGGGTACATATGGAGGGTACAGAGACAGACAGGAAGGAACCAGGAGTTAGGGTTTCTGAATAGTTGCTTTAGGTTTCCTTTTACTTGGCATCAGTGGCATTAGCCTGTGCACTTCAAAGGTCAGAGTGTACAGAATCCCTTTTGCTGCATAGGCCACTTCCCAGGATGTCCTGAGCTGAACTTTGAACCAGTGAAAAACAAGAAAATAAACACTGCTCCCCTACCCTGCCAACTTTTAGTGCATGCAACACTATACAGCTATTCTAGGAGCAAGAAATTATTTATCCATACTTATAACTTTTAATACCTTGAGTATCATTAGTCATTTTACTTTTGTCCCTCTGAATATGCAAAATTGTTCAAGCTTGTAACAATCTTTGGTTTTGGTGCAGAAACCTATGCAAGTTTTTCAACTTTAAAAATATTTCACTTATATTCCATGGATGCACTTTGGACTCAGGAGACCTGGGGAGGAGAGGGCCACACTTAGAGAATATTGTTGGAGAAAAAATGGTTTTAAACTCTGCAGAGTTTCAGTAGTACATACAGAAAATACAATTGTGCTTAGGAACCGATAGTGTGACACAGCAGATGAATTTAAGCTGCGTAAGAATGACTTGCAATTAAACACAGCAAGTATTGGCTGAAGAAAAAGTCACAGAATTTAGACTTTAGAAAATAGAAATTCTGGGCCGGGCACAGTGGCTCACGCATGTAATCCCAGCACTTCGGGAGGCTGAGGTAGGCAGATCAACTGAGGTCCGGAGTTCGAGACCAGCTTGGCCAACATGGCGAATCCTTGTCTCTACTAAAAATACAAAAATTAGCTGGGCATGGTGGCGTATGCCTGTAGTTCCAGCTACTTGGGACGCTGAGACAGGAGAATCGCTTGAACCCGGGAGGCAGAGGTTGCAGTGAGCCAAGATCATGCCATTGCACTCCAGTCTGGACTATAAGAGCGAAACTCCATCTCAAAAAAAAAAAAAAAAAAAGAAAGAAAGAAAATAGAAATTCTGACTGGGCACAGTGACTCATCCCTGTATTCCCAGAACTTTGGGAGGCTGAGGCAGGTGGATCACTTGAGGTCAGGAGTTCAAGACCAGCCTGGCCAATAAAGTGAAACTCCGTCTCTACTAAAAATATAAAAGTTAGCTGGGCGTAGTGGCACAGGCCTGTAGTCCCAGCTACTCAGGAAGCTGAGGTAGGAGGATCTCTTGAACCTAGAAAGTGGAGGTTTCAGTGAGCTGAGATTGCACCACTGCACTCCAGCCTGGGTGACAGAGTGCGACTCTGTCTCAAAAAATAGTAAAAATAAATAAACTAAATAGAAAATAGAAATTCTAGGCCAGCCATGGTGGCTCACACCTGTAATCCCAGCACTTTGGGAGGCTGAGGTGGGCAGATCACTTGAAGCCAGGAGTTTGAGAGCAGCCTGGCCATCAAGGTGAAACCACGTCTCTACTAAAAAAATCCAAAAATTGGCCAGGCGTGGTGGCAGGTGCCTGTAGTCTCACCTACTTAGGAGGCTGAGGCAGGAGAATCACTTGAACTTGGGAGGCAGGAGCTACAGTGAGCCAAGATGGTGCCACTGCACTCCAGCCTGGGTGACAGAGCAAGACTCTGTCTCAAAAAAGGAAGAAAAGAAAATAGAGCCGGGCGTGGTGGCTCACACCTGTAATCCCAGCACCTTAGGAGGCTGAGGCGAGTGGATCACAAAGTTAGGAGTTTGAGACCAGCCTGGCCAATATAATGAAACCCTGTCTCTATGAAAAATACAAAAAATATTAGCTAGCTACTCATGAGGCTGAGGCAGGAGAATCAATTGAACCCGGGAGGCAGGGGTTGCAGTGAGCCAAGATCATGCCACTGCACTCCAGCCTGGGTGACAGAGCGAGACTTTTTCAAATTAAAAAAAAAAAAAAGAAAGAAAAAATAGAAATTCTAGGTTCTAGGCCTTCTGCTTGTTTCCTCACCACCTCTCCACTCCCCCGCCCCCCCACCCGCCGCCATCACCATGTTGTAATTTTACAGATATCACGTAACTATTCTGGTTGATTATAGAAAAAAGAACCTAAGCTGTCAGAAAGCAAGTACTCTACCTGCTCTAAGATTTTATGTTGGAAGCAGAAACTTAGGCATGGCTGGATCTCATTCTCAGTGCCAGCCTTTCCCACACATCTTTACATAACTAATTTGCTTAACAATGCCCTTCCTCAAGACACAAAAGTGATATGCAGCTTAACTTCATCTGCATATTCACCTCTGAAGGTCCTCGTCATGGTGCACCTGCTCCTGTTTGAATGCTTACCTTAATGGAACAGGCTGAGTCAGCATCTGCTTGCACCTGAACCCTTGATTGCAAGTAAGCAGATTGCCGGGAGGTGGCTGGGGTGCATCAGCTGCAATAGAGGACAGAGTTCTGTTGGGAAGGCAGGGAAAGGAGAGAAAACTTCAACAGAAATAGTCCAAGTGTTGCGAAGTTAAAAATAAAACTATATCACAAGGGGCAATGTGACCAGGCTCAGCTTACGACTTTTTCCTTCCGCTGTATTTATCAACACTCAGTCTCTACTGGAGTGGCATTTAGCAGGGGAAACTGAATAGGAAGTAAGGTTTTATACCAATAGGTTTTCTATCCCTTGAGGAAGGAGGAAAATCTTTTTAAGAAGGATCATTTTCAAGGCTAGAGCAGCCTCTGAGATTCCTGCACATGCAGCTGGCTGGCCCAGCTGTGCTGGAGGAGGCTGGCAGAGCATTCAGGACCGGCTGCTGCTCTAATTATAACCATGCTCCTCACCTAAACCCATCACTGGCTGAAGCAGCAACTTGTGCAAGTGACATGCTGTCCTGCTTCAGTTTCTCCTGTCTCTTGTCATGACAAGTAAGTGTCTGTCCTCCCCTGGCCCTTGTCTTTCCTAGGTGGCTGGGAAAGGGAGAGTTTGTAATTCAGAAACCAGGTGTAGAGCTAATCCAGTGTAAGAGAATTAGAGGTTGTAGGAGTCTTTAGCTATCATTTCGTCCAACTCCCTCTTTTTACAGATGAGGAGACAGAGATTCAGAAAGGGGAAATTCCTCATCCAACCTCACACATCTCATTAGTGGAAGAGCATGTCTCATTAGTGGAAGAGCCAGAGGAAAGCCACAGAGAGCTTGTTTAACTCCCAGTCTGATGTTCTTTATCTTATCATCTCAATAAACTCATTCAGCTATCTTGTGAAGAAAGAAAATATAGAATCCTAACTTTGGTGTTTTCTAGGTATGTGATTTTGACCAATTTTCTTAACCATTTTCTATTTCAGTTTTACCTACTGTGAAATGGCAATGATACTTAGTGTGACACATGTAACTGTGTCAATACACATAAGGCACATGAATCATAATGTACCATATACAAGGTGCTCAACAATGCCCGCTGTTATTTGAATGTATTTTGACTCAGAGCAGATGTGCTAAATTCAGCTGTGATTAACAGTCATCGAATTAACCTTTCCCCTGGATTCCTCCATGCATATTTCTCCATGGTGGTAAACTTATTTGGAATGAGCAAATAGCATTTGAAAATTGTAAAAACTTTCTACATTGATTTTGTATCTTGAAACTTTGCTGAACTGGTTTATTAGTTGTTATAGTTTTCTTGTGGATTCCTTAGGATTTTCAAGGTCATGCCATCTGTTAACAGAAATATTTTAACTTTCTTTTCAATTTGGATGCCTTTTACTTTCTTTTCTTGCCGTTTTCCGCTGCCGAGAACTTCCAGCACTATGTTCTCACCGTGTTTGGTGAGTGTGAGAGTGGCCACACTTCACTTGTTCCTATTCTAGTGGGGAAGCATTCAGTCTTCCACTGATAAGTATGATGTTGCTGTGGATTTTTGTAGATGGCCTTTATCAAGTTGAAGGACAGGAGTTTGATAGTTTGTTCTAGTTTGTTGAGTGAATCAAGAAAGAATGTGAGTCTTCAGCAAATGCTTTTTCTGTGCCCAGCAAGATGATCATGTGGTTTCTGTCCTTTATTCTATTAATATCTTGTATTACATTGATGAATTTTTTTATGTTGAAACAATCTTCCATTCCTACTTGCTCTGGTATATGTCCTTTTTATATGTTGCTAAATTTAGTTTGTTAGTATTTTATTGAGGGTTTTTTTCAAGTCAGATGGGTAATGTGCCAACATCAAAACAGGGTTTGAGGGTGGCACTCTCACACATCTGTGTGAATGCCCAATCATCACGCTCATGAGCTACAAAAGGATCTTATTGAAGATTTTTGCATCTATATTCAGAAAAGATGTTATAGGTTGAGCATCCCCAATCTGAAAATCTGAATTCCAAAATGGTTTAAAATCCAAAACTCTTTGTGCTCCAACGTGACATCATAAGAGGAGAGTTTCACACTTGGCCTCATGTGATGAGTCATAGTCAAAATGCAGTCGAAACTTTGTTTCATACAGAGTTATTTAAAATATTGTACAATTACCTTCAGGCTATGTATATAAGGTATATATGAAACATAAATGAGTTGTTTAGACTGGTGTCCCATCTCCAAGATACCTCATTATATGTGTGCAAATATTCCAAATGCAAAGAACTCCAAATCTGAAACACTTCTGGTTCCAAGCATTTCCAATAAGGGTTACTCACTATAGTCCATGGTTCCCTAATGGTGTCTTTGTTCAGCTTTGGTATCCGGGTAACATAGATCTCATAAAATGAGTTCCCTCCTCTTTTGTTTTTGGAAAAGTTGTGAAGGATTGGTGTTAATTCTTCTTTAAACATTTTGGTAGAATGGCTTCCGGTGAAGCCATCTGGAACTGGGCTTTTCTTTGTGGGAAGTTTTTGATTGTTAACTCAATCTCTGTGCTTGTTATAACTCTGTCTTAGTTTGTTTTTGTGTTATTATAACAGAATACCTGAGACTGGGTAATTTATGAAGAAGAGAGATTTATTTCTTACAATTCTGAAGGCTGGGAAGTCTTCCAGCCTCAGACGGAAGATGGAGGGACCACATCTGGCCAGGGTCTTCATGTTTCATCCTCCCATGGCAGAAAGAGGAGGAAGGAAAAGAAAGAGAGAGAGAGAGAGAGAAAGAGATAGAGAGGGAGAAAGAGAGAGAGAGAGGTGGGGGTGGGTGATGGGGAGAGAGAGATTTGGAGAAGAGGGCTGAACCCATCCTTTTATCAGGAACCCACTTCTGAGACAACTAACCCACTCCTATTAATGTAATGGCATTAATTCATTCTATGGGGGCTCTGCCCATTACCTCTTAAAGGTCTCATCTCTCAACACTTGCTTTGGGGATTAAATTTCCAATGCATGAGCTATGTGGGACACATTCATACCATAACAAACTCTATTCATAAGATTCGTTTCTTGTGGAGGCAGATTTGGTATTCTGTGTCTTCCTAGGAATTTGTCCATTTCATTTAAATTATCTAATTTGTTGGCATTCAATTGTTCATAGTATTTCTTTTTAATAATTTTTATTTCTACAAGGTTTATAGTAAAATCTTGACTTTTGTTTCTGATTCTAGTAATTTGAGTCTTTTGGGAGGCTTTGTCAATCTAGCTAAACCTTTGCCATTTTGTTAATCTTTTCAAAGAACCAGCTTTTGATTTCATAATTTTTTTTTCTCTATTGCTTTTCTATTCTCTATTTCATTTATTTCTGCTCTAAGCTTTCCTTCTCTCTGGCTTCTTTGGACTGTTATTATCAATTATTGAGAGTGTTGTATGAATATACCACATTATGACTATATATTGGTGA
>CAUYLG010004185.1:0-25968 GCA_963573385.1 Cacajao melanocephalus | reverse complement strand
GTTTATGAGTTTCTGTTGTCCTGCTGCCTTTTTTCAGGGCTGCCCTGCCCTGCCAGGAGGCAGCCTAGTCACTGTCTGCCTACAGAGGCTTTGCTGAGTAGCTGTGGGCTCTACCCAGCTGCCGTGTGAACTTCCCTGCAGTCCTGTTTATACGGATATAGTTAGAACTGCCTCGGCAATGGCGGCCCACCTCTATAATGGCTGACTGTCTGTAATGGCAGGCTGCCTCGGCAATGGCGGGCTGCCTCAGCAATGGCGGACTACCTCCGTAGTGGTGGACTGCCTTGGTAATGGCGGAGGCCCCTCCCCCACAGCGCTGGACCGTCCCGGGTTCAGCTGTGCTTGCTGTGAGACTCTCAATCCAGAGTGTTTCAGATTGCTGTTTTTTTGTGGGGGTGGTACCAGCCGAGCGTGATCACCTGGCTCCCTGCCTCAGAGCGAACAGTCGACTGTCTCCCAGGTGTTCCAGTCCCCTGTTGAAAAGGTGCTGGGATCTGTGCAATTTCCCATGCGGCAACCCACTGCGCCTGCACAGGCTGAAACAGCTGTGCTGAGATTCATGGTGCTTTTTTGCCCGGGACTCTCCTGGCCTGGCTCCCCGTTTCAGTCCCCTTTTCTATCAGTTGAATGGGCGACTCTGTCTTCCTGTAGCTCCAATCGCCAGCTAAAACGGTGTCCGCAGAGAACCGCTGCACTGGCGCACCAGCCAAGACAGCCACGCAGGCCAAAACAGCCGTGCCGGGGTGCTGGCTAAAACAGCTGCGCAGGCTGAAACAGCCGCGCTGGCGACCCATGGGGCTCCTCTGCCTGGGAATCTCCTGGTCTGTGGGCAATAAAAATCTGTCTGGAAATGCGGCGTCCACTCACCCTCCTCACTTTTGCTGGGAGCTGCAATCCTGAGCTCCTCCTAATCGGCCATCTTGGATCCATCTCTCCAAACTTTTAGTCTTATGTGGTTTTTTAATTGTCATTTTACTGTTTAATTTTTCTATAGAGTGTATATATTTTTGAACTCAGAGACTCTGTCCTTTCCCTCATAGTACACAACATAATACTAAGGTGTTAGAAGAGTTTAATTAATGTTAATTCATCTGAGTAAACATACTTTTATATGTATCCCAAGTGCCTATACCAGTGGTAGTTGAATCTGTTCATCAGAAAAGATTTTTTAAATCTGAATATTAAAAGTGTTTTATATTCTTTGCCCACAGAATGAAGGCAGGAGACCTTTTAAAATTGATAATGATGATGAGCCACATACTTCTAAAAGAGATGAGGTTGATCGAGCTGTTATATTGTTTAAGCCAATGGTATCAGAGCCAATTCATATACACAGGAAGTCTCCACTTCCAAGATCTAGGAAGATGGCCACAAATGATGTAAGTATATGTATCAGAGCACATTTTTCATAAAGTAAACTAACTATATTTTAATAAAACGGAAAAGAAAATACAGCTTTAATTATGGAGCTTGGGAACTCAATAAAATTTTAAATGTCATTTATTCTATTTTTAAAGTAAATTACAAAAAATATAGAGGCAGTTCAAAAATAGATTAGTTTTAGAATGTTGAGCTTGACATATAGTTTTTATAAAAAATTGAATGCAAATATAAAATAAGCTGTTTCTAGGAACTTGAAAAATGAATCTTTTTTTTTTTGTCTTGTCACATTAGAAATATTTACATTAGGTCAGTCTTCAATAAAGAAATTTTTTTAAAAACCAGATTTAATGGATCAGAAATAATTTTAGTTAAAAGTATAGAGTAGTTGCAAGAGATGCTTTAGCAATAACTGATTCAAGGGATACTGTAGGCAAAGAGATTAAATTCCAAGTTGTTAGTCTAATTGCAAAGTCTTTATAGAAATTTGAAAATTTGATAATATAATTGAAAATTTTACCTTTATATTAAGATCTATAAATAGGTTAGAATAATTCCTATGCTGTCTAATACAAACACATTTAAATAATTACTAAAGTAACATTTAAAAGGAAAGTTGAGAAGTTAGAATGAAACTTGTTAAATAAAGCTTTGGCACATGTATACATTTTTTATACACTAAGTTTTATTTGGGGTTGTCTCTGTTTTCTGTAGGATGATTCTCCTAGCACTGATTGAGGCCAGTGCTTATAACTTTTCTAAATGCTCTAGTAAAAGTATAAAGGAAGAGGGGCCAGGCACAATAGCTCATGCCTATAATCCCAGCACTTTGGGAGGCCAAGGCAGGCAGATCACCTGAGGTGAGGAGTTTGAGAGCACCCTGGCCAACATGGTGAAACTCTGTCTCTGTTAAATATGTAAAAATTAGCTGGGCATGGTGGTGCAGGCTTGTAATCCCAGCTACTCGGGAGGCTGAAGCAGGAGAATTGCTTGAACCTGGGAGGTGGTGGCTGCAGTGAGCCAAGATCGCGCCCCTGACTGTACTCCAGCCTGGGCAACATAGCAAGACTCCATGTCAATAAATAAATAAATATGAATATATATACACATACATATATGTATGTGTGTGTGTGTGTATAAAGGAAGAAATTAAGGTACAACTATCAACTTTTAGAAAAAATAATTATTTAAATATGCCAAGTCTGAAGAATTAGGTATAACATTTTTTAGCAGTTAATGGATAAGAATAAGAACAACAAAAAGAATTGTGCTCATTTCTACAGCCCTGAATTATACAAATATATGGGTTTTATGATTCTCAAATTTCAAATATATATGTGGTCCAGTTTGACAATTTTGTATAGGAAGAGATCTGTCCATAAAGTACATTCTTATAACCTAATAATGGAAATTATATAGTTCTTAAGGTTCCCTTGAATGTCATATTTTAAGTTTACAAAAGAAGATGGTTAAATAGAGGGTATTTAACAATTATAGAACTTGGAATTGTTTTTTCTATTGTAGCTTAATGGAAAAAGTGAGACATCTGGGACTATATTCAGGTATCTTTAGTTTCAGGAAATTTGGAAAATAAGCTATATTAATATTACCTACACTGCTATTTATGTGAGGGCAGTGATTTTGATATTATTGAATAAGGAATCCGTAGTTAATCAAATTATTCAGAATGTCACCATTAAACCCTCTCTGCCCTCCCCAAAGCCTATATGACACAATACAGTAAAATGTATTTAAGTCTTCATTTTGCAACCATCTATATTTACAAAACTTGTAACAAAATCACTGCCCTTGTTAATTTTTAAAACGCAGAAAACATTTATATACCTTTTTCTCATAAATACTTAGTTGATTTCAAGAGATTATTTCTATGCCATGCTAAACTTTTACTTCCATAAGGTAAATTACTCAAGTAAAATCTTGAAGACTTTTTCCAGCATCCATCATCTCCATGGATATCAGAAGTTTGTACTTCCAAAAGACACACAGAGAAAAAGACTGTTCTCTTCATTTTGTGCAAGTAGATTTTACTGTGTCCTCACTCTCTCAAACCTGAACATGCAAACATGTAAAATGAGAATGTTTGCTGCATGTTTTGCCTACTGAATCTGTAAATAATCTCTGGAGGGGGTAAATAAATAGATTGCTTGAAGGTATAAGTAGGTGCAGTCTGAGTCCATCTTATGAGCTCTGAATTTTGAAAAATATGTCAGGCAGACAGATTTAGTTTTCTAAGTTAGATATATTGAAATCTCTTTGACCCTTTGCACAATTCTTTAGTGCCTTCAGTTGAAAATTCACCCAAATAGCACAAAATCTTTTGAATATATAAATTGAAGCAGGAAACCTTTATATTTTAAAAGTTGCTAAAAAAGAAACTTACTAAAATCCTTCCAGTTTTAACAGGGAAGGGACAGTTATAAAGTGGTATAAGTATTTTATGTCTTTTAAGGTAATAAAATGTTTCCATAATTGTTATCACATACAATTAGATTTATCAGTCATTTCTATCAAATTCTCAAATACTGAAATATTTGGCTCCCAATTTGCTGTTGAATAGTTTTTAAAAAAAATTAATAAACAAATATGAACAAACTGTATTTTTTTTTCTTTCTGATCATTTGGCTCTGTTGTATCTAACTTTGCATGCTCTGCTTTTTTTTTTTTTTTTCTTTTGCCCCCTTTCTCACTTCCAGGAAGAGAGCCCCCTGAGTGTGTCTAGCCCAGAGGGTACTGGTACCTGGCTGCATTATACCAGTGGTGTGGGTACTGGGCGTCGAAGACGCAGATCAGGGGAACAAATCACTTCTTCCCCTGTCTCCCCCAAATCATTGGCTTTCACATCCAGTATTTTTGGCTCATGGCAACAGGTTTTTAAACTTTACTTCATTAAACATTTTTCCTCCCTGCATTCAGAGCAACAAACAGCTGTCTTTGAGGACATCTAATCCCTTGTATTTGACATCAGAGTAAATCCTTCTGTTTTTTAATTTTGAGTTCATTTAAAAATACTTATGATATCTGCCAATATTAGAGGGAAAGAAATCGCTTACATGGCATGTGTTTAGCACCTTTGCTGAGAAGGTTCCAAATTTCCAGGATTTTAAAAACAATCAATAAATGTTATTCTCCTGGAAATTTAGCTTATTAATAAAATTATTTAAAAAGGAAAGAAATCTTTCTTTGTGACTTAGTTGTCCTTTAGAACTTTCAGAAACAAAATTATATAATTTGATTGTATGAAAATGTATTAACATTTTCTTACTTAATTGAAAAAAATAGATTCCATTTGGAATTTGCTGAGAATGTAAACATTTTTTAAAATATCAGAATTTATGTGGCCCAGTGTTAATTGGAAGGATACATCTAATATTGATAATTTTCTTCCTCATTATTCCATTATTTGGAAATATCTAAGGAATACATACAGTCTGTTTTTCTTTGGGCTGTATAATATTTTAATGTTCTCTTTAAGATAAGAGAGAAAATTGCATATGTGCCCATCAACAATATGAATCAACATAAAATGACTTCAGAAGGACTTTCTGTGATGACATTTGGAAACTTAAAATATACATGATTTCTATTACATTGGAAGGTCTCCTGTCACACATGACTTTTCTGATAATTTCAGCAATTTCCCTTTGGAAATATAATGCATTTGATTATAGGAAAAGGGATTATGGTATCCATTAAGGCTGTGAATATTTAAAGGTTACTCTGATAAAGCCCATGCATGGATCAATAATTGTATGGTAACCTTGAGAGTCTCTGTCTGTCCTTTCTTTTGTTTGTGGTTGTTTTTTCCCCCTTCAAATACAGGAGCTGTTTAAGAGTGGGCATATGGCTTCTTTTAAGAGTGAAATTATATCAGTCTCTTAACTGTTTCTTTTCATCTGTCTTGTTTTATACATGATGTTTCATTCTGAATGCCTGTTTCGCACCACTTCATTGCAAGGACCTCATATGAAATGGACTCCCTTCAAAAGGGGATCTTGCATGATCTTTCATGTTTTATGTATTTCTACTAATATTTATCATACAGCTTATTAACCTTTGTCTGTCTGGAACAGGCTGCATATGAAGTATGGACTTTTGAATTTATTTTACTGTTTTACTTCATTTATTTTGCATTCCTTATGCAGGTTGTATCTGAAAATGCTAATTACCTGCGAACACCAAGAACTCTTGTGGAACAGAAGCAGAATCCTACTGTAGGTATGTGGTGTAAAGGAAATGTGTTTCATACCCTTTTTAAACTCACTGTTGTGCACACATGTAAAACTCTTTGGTGAAAGCATGACCAAATGCTATGCTATAGTTTTTATTTAATGTGTACTAATTCAGAAATGTTGAGTGGTATAACTCAAAATAAAGTTTTTGATAAAGAAGAGATAGCATTTAATTTTGTTGCATAACCCTTTTGAATGCCTGCAATAATAACCACTTAGTTCACTTGCCAATGCCAGTTTTTAATCTTGTACTCTGTAAGTTAATTTATGAAGGAAACTTCATTTTCCCAGTTGATGAAGATGAAAAGATGGTATTGCATGCAAAAAGGAGCTTTCCATTTTTCTAATTAAAAATATTTTTAAAGTAGGGAATACTTCAAACCCTATATGGATATATTAATTTTCCTTTGAGCAGCTCTTAAGGAAAAGCCAAGGCAAAACTAATGCACAGTGGCAGTCTTAATTTTTATAAACCTATAGAACATAATTGGTTCTTTGCTAACATTCAAAGCAACATTAGAAAAGACCTTTCTAAACTTATTTGGTTTAAAGCTCATGGTTGATAAACTGTGAGATAGTGGCATATTATTTTCTGTAAATAGTTGTCTTCATAGGTTTAATAAGGCATAAACAGATCTCATTGTTAGTTTATGTATGTACTGTGATCTCTTGTACTAAGTATATGAACTGTGTTGATGCCTACATACTTCAGAATCTCTCTTTAGTTAATTTCATATAGCTTGTAATGATAGCTTTTAATATTCCCACAGTATCTTTATATATTACTCCTTCTTATTGCTGTATCATGGTATGTTTGATAGATATTTATTTAATCCTTCCCCAGTGATGAAAGTGTTACTTGGTGTAAAGACTTTTCCTACAAATTGAGCATCAGTTTATATTGGATGTTTTATTTGCTAGTAATGTATTTCATTAGAGGTCTTATTAACTAAGATCTTAAGTCATTTGTTAAGTATTTAAAGTGATTTAGGCCTTGAATGACTGAAAAGGACCTGGTCTTCTCACAAATAAATAAGTTTTGATATACTTTATTTCATAAGAAAGAGTAGTAATTTTTAATTCAGAGGCATCAGGAAAGATTTGTCATTTATAGTTATACATTAAAAAATACTGATTTAATATGACTTAATGTGTACTAGGAGATTTTTGTTTTTTTAAATATGGCTTGCCCTTGAAAAATTGATTAACAGAATCCTTTCTTGTCCTAAGTTATTTTTATGGCAGTGTTTTTAATACTTCAGGATGGATATGTCTCATTATTGTATGGACACTTTTTTCTCTCAAAGATAACATTTTGTCCAATGTTAAATTGCCCCATTTGTACATATGATAAGTGATAGTGGTATTTATAAGTATTGTATTAAAACTGACATCATTAAGAAATTACAAGACTGTTGTGAGCCTGTTCAAGGCACTTCCAAAGGTTGCCTTATATGTGGTAAGAGCCATGTTAATTGCATGCTGCATGAATTCCCAATGTGAATGGAAGAACACCCGTTGTGTATGTATTTTCTCTAACTCCCATCAGGGTCTCACTGTGCGGGCCTGTTTAGCACCTCGGTGCTCGGGGGTTCTTCAAGCGCACCTAACCTACAGGATTATGCTCGTACTCATCGTAAAAAGCTGACCTCTTCTGGCTGCATAGATGGTATGTGCACACATGCACACACAGATTCATACCTACACCCATGCACACACCCATGAGCAGTATTTCTCAAAGGCAAATAAATCTAAGGCCACGGACTGATTGAAGTGAAATCCTGTCATCTTTTGCCTAAATGACTATCAGTGCTCTCTGTTATCTACAACTTGGATCCATGTTTCATCAGACAATTAATTTGAATTTGACTTAGAGTACTTGTACAATAAGTTTGTTGAAATGGAATACTTAGAACAGCATTATGTGTATTCTTCTTTTAGTTAATTGATAGTCCGTATTATAAAGAACAAATTTTTCTTGGATCTTTTAAACTTTTATTTATTGTTAATACTTATTTTACTTATTGAGCTAATTAAAGTGCATGGAATGTGTATAAGTAAAGGAAAATGTCATATTGGCAATATTTTTATAAAAATAAACATGGGATGAGAATATTTTAGGATCTCTAGCTGAAGGAGATCCTCAGTGTTGTTAATATAACTTAAGTTTTAATATTCAGAATTTTTTGAGGCTCTTAGAAGTGTGTCCTTTTTGTTAAGAGAAGTGGTTCTAGCTCTTTCAGGATCATCTTTATTTAAAACATTTTCTCATTTATCAACAAATTTATTTTAGACAGTAAAACATGGATTTACCAGAATTGCCAGCTCATCTTGCTTTCTTTCTTTTGTATATTTCATTCGGCACTTTTTCTCTGTCATCAACCTAGTTAACTTCTTTTAACCAGTATTTGCCTTATTACCTTCTCTCATTATCCCTTCTGCATGTCACCTTTCTAACCTCCTCATATATCTGTTTTTCCCCTCTTTTTTTTAAGTGTTCTTCTTTTTGTAGCTGTTACGAATTTCAGGTACCTGTTTTTCTCTTTCTCAGACGCCACACGCGGTTCTGCTGTTAAAAGGTTTTCTATCTCATTTGCTCGACACCCAACCAATGGTACGTTTTGCTTTTATTTTAAAAGATACTCCCTGCTTCATCCCTTTTTTATTTTTATTTTATTTCAAAACATGGGGTATACAGTATCATTCATTTCTTTGTCCTTAATGTCAATTGGCATTCAATTCCAACTGTTATTCACCCAAATTATTGATACTGTCTAGCTCCCTATTCAGCTGTAATTTACATAATAATTTAACATTACTCATCAAACTTTTAAATGGCCACAATGATGATGAGTTTTAATGCTAAATTAACACCTGAAAATTTCTTCTAATTTCTCAAATGATCAGTGTACATAAATTTTTAAATTACAATTAGTATTCTTTATCTTAATTCTCAATAACTTTTTTCTTCCTAATTCCTTTTCTGATCACATGGTTGTCTTATTTAGATATTTAAACAAAAATACAGAGCCACCTATGTCAAATAGCCAAGTAAGATGTGTCTTTGAAAAGTTCTTGGGCACCTGATGATGCATATTTCGCTGTATAACATCATCTGTTTCTGACTGTTTGTCTAAAGCAAAACCCTATTTGGTCTGGAGCACTCTGAAAACTTTGTCCAGCATTCACTTTGTTCTTGTTAGCAATTTGTTTTGCTGTTATCAAGCAACCAGTTCCCTTTAGTACCACTGCTTTTTCTTAAAATTCAGAGGACTCCTGACAGGAAGAAGATTAAGATCTAGAAACCCAACTCCGTTAAATTCCATTTTTGAGGCTACATAGGAAAGTGTTTCATGACCATTATTTGTAAAAGGAATTATTGCAGCATTACAGCTTCTAACATAGAGCTTGATACTGTGGGGCAAGAGGGAATATTTACTGATCATTTTACAATAATTCAGGATCAAAGAATTTAAAAGAAAACTTACAGATTTTTGCTTGTATTATACATGGAATGAAGATACTTTTATCCCTGGAACTCTTTTTCTTTTTAACTGCAAATAAGTCTTTCAAAAACTCAAGTAAGATCTTTCAGAAACTTTTTTAAAGCTACAGGATTTAAAAACACAAGTTTATGGTCATTATCCCACTTCTGGATCCTTTAACAACACATCTAAATAACAATGCACTAATAATTCTTGAAGGTGGAGTAAGAAGATGTCATCCTCAACAAGTAAAAATTTAGCCTTAAAGCTTAATGTACTTTCCCTTCATTGTAGCTGTTTAAATGCTACTTTTTGAAGAAAATGATCCTTATTTGATACAGCTGCAGCTTCTAAAGAAACCACATGCCTAAGAACCTCTTAGAAGAAACACAGAAGTCACAAGAGAAACAGAAGTCACAAAAATTCTAAGAAGAGACATTGCAGGTTTAAGACCATAGTTTTTGTACTGAATGCTGTGTGTTTAAAGCCAGTATTTGAGGCATTATCTAGGAGAATCTGTGTTTAACTGAAGGTTTTTAAAAATGAAAAATATTTTTGTTAAATTTAATAGAAATAGAGTAATTTTATATTACTATGGTTTAGGCTTCTTTTAAAAGGGTGGATGTTCCACACATACAAATGCATATAAGATGCATTCCTTTCAATTCTACAAATATTTCTTTTGAATTTTAAGGGTGCCTTTTTTCCTTTTTTAATACTATATTGTCTTATCTGTCCTATGAATTGTCATTTGACTCTTCCTTTCACTTTTTATTTCCCCTAACTTTCATGTTATTTTCATCTTTAACACATACCATGGACTTACCCCTCCCTTCATCTTTAGTTCAAGGAACATGGTGAAACAAGTATCTTCTGACAGTGCTTTACCTTATTTTCTGGGCCTCTGTGCAGAACACCTACACCTCTATAGGTGCTGGTCCGTTTCCTCTGTGGAATTTCTAGGCTCCAGTGGTATGTTCTTATAGCTTCTAAACATGTCAGCAGGGTGGCTTTTTAAATTGCTGCACTAACCCTTTCATTGTGCATTATAGGAAAAGTTTACTAAAGATAAGTGGAAAAAAATGTACTCTAGAGGAACTTGATTATATTGTCATTTGCCTGTTATAAAATCTAGCAGGCAAATGAAATAAAATACTTGCTATAAAAGATTTATAAACTTTGTGAGGAAAGAAGAAAAGAGCACATCGTTAAGTTTAGTGTAATGCACAGAAAGGGTTTGTGCTCATTTGCATGAATTTTGTACTTCTAAAAAAAATGTAACAGATGTACAAGCCTAATTTCTTTAGTGCTTAATTTAGGTGCTTTAGCTGCTGTTATGTTATAGTTTTGTTTTTGTTTTTGTTTCTAAAGTATATATAATGTTCTGTCATGCTTCGGTTTGCACCTGAAAATAAAACATATCAGTTTTGCAAGTCATTTGCTTATTTTCCTGGGAAGGTTAGATTCCCTTTTAACCAAAGTTTCTCTATTTTAACTGAGAATTAGGCAGTTCTTGGGTCAAGATTTACTTGCAATATTTAAATAAGTCAAACATCAGTCAATTTAAAAATGAGCACACGCCTATTGAAGCAAAGAGTCTTGCAGTCTAAGGGTAATTTTTAGTTTTAAGTTAATGATGTTGGACTTTATGTAATATCTTATTTGAGTATTGTAAGTATTTAATTGGAGGAAATTAGTTTGAATTTTTGGAAGAGCAGATTTAGAAAGACTCATTATTTTTAAAAGTATATGAAAGCAATTTTAAAAGCCATTCAGTTGAATAAAGTTTAAATAAACAGGCAATTTTCTCTTTTAAAAAAGTAAATAACCTATATCCTATTTGTTTAAAAACATAAACTGTGTGTTTAAGTGCTTTTGTTTCACGGATGGTATTAATACATATTTGCATGGTTGTTTCATGAAATTTTTGTATTTCTGTGCTGTTGTTGAATAGGAACATATTTGTATTTTGTATTGCTTTTTACTTGGCCTAACTTTACACAGCCAGTGATTTTAGTAATATAATCATGTGTTAATTCAGTAAAGGTAGGTGAAATACATTTTGTAATTTTAATTCTAGCATAAATGAATGAATGTTGTTTTGGGATCACACTAGAGAGTATCATTGGTCTTGGCACGCCTGGAAAAGTATCTAAAATAATTAGTCACAAATAATTATATAATTGTTTTTCAACAAGAAGTTACCTTTAGCATCCTGGCATCAGGGACAAATCATGTGGCATCAGTTTATTCACCTATTGAATAGACCTGACTTTAAAAAATAAAAACTGAAAACTTGTATTTCTTTGTTTTTTTCCCCTAGGTTTTTTAAAAGTATTATTCTTAGATTTTACCAATATAGAATGAAATTGTGTGCATGCTGTACTACATGATTACGTTTAAAAAGAAATCTTTGTCACATTTTGTTCCAACTCCATATTGCATAGCATCTGGTGTCATGACTTCAGAGAGATTGTGTGTTTGCATGTGATAGATTGAAAAGATCTAAACTGTCTAGTTCTAAGCAGTAGTCTTCCTTTTTAATTACTGATTTTTAAATATTCAACTTTTTTTGTTTTTGGTTTTCTTCTCTTCTAGGCTTTGAATTGTATTCCATGGTGCCATCTATTTGTCCTTTAGAAACACTTCATAATGCCCTATCTTTAAAGCAAGTGGATGAATTTCTTGCTTCCATTGCTTCTCCATCATGTGACGTTCCACGGAAGACCCCTGAAATTTGTAGGAAATCTTTCTTTCATTATTATTATTATTTAGATGTTGGGCAACTACATACTATTTGAATATAACTGGAATTATAAAAACATAAAAGCAGGTAGTGGTAATGAGTAGGAGTAGATGTTTAGGAGACAAAGGAGTGTAAAGGAACGTGATTAGGAATTTTTTGGTGTAATGTGAAATGTACCTCTTTTTTTTTACTCTCCGCCAGAATCTTTTCTTCTTACCAAAACAAACAAAGCAACAACAATAGAAGTCGACAAAATATAGGATTGTGGTCTTTTGTTAAAACTATGTTTGTTAGAAATCTCACATTCCTATTGTACATCATTTTATAGCAAATTTTTTTTAAACTGCAAAATATCAGTTCACATTAACGCATTCATACACACTCATCTCCTAGCTACCTATGGTAAGTAGTTAGAAAGAGCTCGTAACTAAAGAGAGCAAATTAGGACAATTTTTCAAATTGTATACCTTAGAAAACATTCTGAAGAGGTTAATTTGTGCGTTTGAAGAAACGATGTTCATGGTTAAATAAGTTTTAGAAATTGTATTATATCCTGCCTCCCTTTGGAGAGGTATAGCTACATTAGCATATAAAAGGCTGACGTTCTTCTATAAAGAAAGCTGTATAACCCAGATTTTCCAAAACTTATTTTTTCGAAAACACTTTTTTGGTAACACATTAAATATCATGTGGCACTATTCTGAGGGACATCATTTTGGGAAATGCTCAGGGCTTCCTTTTTAGGTGTGAGAAGTCAGCTGGAAGTTGTCATTTTCAGTTCTATAGGATTCCTCAGTACTTTGGAATTTCCAGTAGAGAAAGCATTCATTTGGGGAGAGACTGCTTTGCTTAGAGCTAAGAATCTTACTATTCTAGTCATATCTTAGAGAGTGACAAACTTTCTTTGTATATCATTCCTCTTTTTCTAAGTGCTGAAAATAAATTTTGCTCAAGATAAAATGAGATATTAGAGTTATCAGAATGAATGCCACTTTTATGTCTGTCATTCTCTTCTCTTTCCTGGGCCACCACATCGTATAATTCTAGAGAGCTCTATTCACATTGTATTCTGTCTAAATGAAACCTCCTGCATTTGTACAAAGTAGTGACCTTTCCCTTTTTTGATAGTAGAGGCCAGCTTTCAGTCATTAATGGTAATAGAGATGTATATTGGTGAGTGTTCTAAAATATTTCACTTTAGGGATGGTTTTAGGAAGTAGGTCTTAATTTAAAAATTTGCATATAAATGTGTCTGATTCTGAGAATTGATAATACTCCAAATGAAATAACTTTCCAAGCGATAAAGGTCAGAGTCAGGAAAATGAAGGTGGTCTTCTCCTTTTATATTCTCTGTAACCTGATAGAATGGACAATGCTGTTACCTCAGAATGCAGTAGAGATACTGAATACATTCTAGTTTACCCCTTCACCCTTAATGATGTTTCATTAATCTCTGTTTTAAGATTCCAAATCCTTCCCTGGGGCAGGGATTTCAAATCTTAAAATAGAGATTAAAGAATTATTCTAATTATTAAATAAGAATTTAGGGGTAGATATCAACACTATTAAGATTTTAGAAGACTTGCAGTGAATGATTTGAAGGTAATAGAAGTAGTAGTGACATTGTTATAAAAGGAGAATTTTAGTAGAATATTTACAAAAAGATAATATTTTAAGGTTTATTCTATGGTACTCTTGATGGTTTCATTTTTGTGGTTAGTGAGTTCAGTTCATCAGAGTATATTATTGAAGTATGTTAATGAAGCAAAGGATATTAGATTCTTTTTCCAGTTGTGCTAATTTCTAATTAGCTCTTCTTTATATCATGGATACGAGTTGTACCTCAGTCCCTCTAGCTTTCTTAAAATTTCATGCAATTATTTACTAACAGAATGAGATGAGAAAGTAAATGTGCTTAATGTGGCTCATAGAATTGGATAAACCTTAGAGATAATCTAGTTCATTGATCTTCAAACTGTATTCCCAAGAGCCTTTGGAAATTCCATGAGGAAGAGAGAATGCTGAATGGTTAGGGCTTGTGTCTTTCATGGTGGCTTCAACCAGAGTATCTGCTTTGGTCTATTTTATTTAAGATTTCATTTAGGCACAGTTTTACTATTTAAAGGAAAAATTGTAGAAACACGCAGTTGAGGAAATCAATGAGTTAGTGGTCAAGCAAGACTAAAACCCAGGTCTTCTAAAGCCTCTATTTTTTTCATTATTTTTAAATAGCAAAGAAAATACGGTGCCAATTATGTTGAAAGTATTTGTATCTTACATTTTATGGAATAACTATAGGAATAATATTTATTAAATTATAGTATATTTATATTATTTGCGATTAGTTCTGTGAGTTATCAAGGTGTAGCATCATATACATAGAACTATATTCATTTTATGGTGTTTATATCAAGGGAAAAGGAACTGTTAATCATTCTCTGTCTTCCAAGTTTTTTTCCTCATCTGAGACAAAATTAATAAATATTGTGGTAACCAGAAGATAGTTTACAATGCGGAAGTGACAATATCAGATTGGAGAAAAAGGAGTAGGTATATTAATTAGGATAAGTTAGTGGTGGAAGTTTATAGAGTAGGATAAAAATATGCAAGCAGGAAAGGGCTAAGTAAAGCTATATTGTTTTATGTGATGTTTTAAGACTTTTTATCACTTAGTTTATTTTCATTAGTGACTGCTTTGAGCTCTGTCTGTTAAATGTGTAATCATTCATTATAGGCGTCAACCAGCAAAGGCACATCTGCCATAGCTAGCCCACATCTTGATTTTCAAAAGCACACTGCATCTTTCTTTGCTTAGGAATCTAGAAGCTCATGCCAATAGTCTCTCCTTCTCCCATACTATGGCCTGTCCTTGCCCAGAGGATTCCATAGTTAAGAATTATCCCTGCTTTTCCTTTTCACACCTCTTAATCACTCCACCTTGGTTAGAAAGAGAACCAAAAAACCCAACTTTAAAATTCCCTCCCTCTCATTTAGATAACTGGCTAATATAGGAAAATAGTATTAATTTATTACTTATAACTTATTTAGTGTATTCCTAAATATGATAGTTTAGTATACCATTATATTTGTAGATGAAACATCCCTGAATCTGTAATTGTTATTTTTTAGAGAAACAATTTGAGACTCTATTTTTGTTTCCCCTGAGATAGAGTCTTGCTCTGTCACCCACACCGGAGTACAGTGGCACAATTATGGCACATTACAGCTTTAACCTTCCAGGCTCAAGCAGTCCTCCCACCTCAGCCTCCTGAGTAACTGGAACCACAGGCCCAGCTAATTTTTTAATTTTCGATAGAAACGAGGTCTCCCTGTGTTGCCCAGGTTGGTCTTGAACTCCTGGGGTCAAGCGATTCTCCTCCCTTGGCCTAACTAAATTATAAGTAATAAGTAAATCAAATTATTGTTCTGTATTAGTCAATTGAATTTTATCCTCCCAGTCCCTGGCTAGGCACGGTGGTTCATGCCTGTAATTCCAGCATGAACTACTATGCCAGGGTATTACTTATTATGTTACCAGGCAAGAAAACTATGCCATCAGCTCTTTGCCATGGCTTAAAAACCTCAGTTTCTGTCAGGAAAGGATAAAGCCTGTTGCTCTATTCTTGGCATTCCTTTGGTGCATACTATTCAAATGTTTATAATTTACGATATAAACAAAACATCTATTTTTCTAAGACCATAAGAGAACTTTTTATTTAAAAAGATGATTTTGCTAAATTTACCTTGCAAAGCTTGCCTTGACCATTTTCTTCTGTTATTATGTAGGGTCACTAATTATAAGAAAATTTATATAATGTTAAGATATAATTGGTAAGAAATTGCTAGGAAATTATTAAATTAACATGTTTGTTTATTTTTTTCAGCCTCTACAGCATTGCGTTCCAGTCCAATAATGAGAAAAAAAGTATCTTTAAATACATATACACCTGCAAAGATCCTCCCAACACCACCGGCTACCTTAAAGAGTACTAAACCAAGCAGCAAACCAGGTTAGGGGTGTGTGTGTGTTGAGTTTGTGGATTTGCACAGAAATTAGAGGAGTAATAACTTGTCTTTTAAATGTTAAATTTGTTTTAATTAGGATCTTTACCCTTCCTTATAACATAATGATCCTAAGGGTTAAAAATCTATTTTTTTAGTCTATTGATATGTATTTGTTTTTTGTCCTTGTTGTCTTCTGCTCTCCCCACATCTGTTAACAAAATATATTTCACAAGAACACTTTTCCCCAAACTAATTTATGGACTGTCTTCTTTTGCTTGTTTTTAAATTATTATTTTTTTGAGTTTAAGGCATCATCTTACATGAAAATTTCTATGGGTGGGGAATGGTGATGTTCAACTGTAATCCTAGTTCAAGTCCAGAGTAGGCAACATAGCAAGACCCTGTTTCAAGTACTAAGAAAGAAAAAAATTGTTTTCTCTTTCCTGAGACTATTTTCATCTCTCTATTCTCAGTCAGATTATGTGACTACCAAATTTAGGTAACTTTTATTTTGTGGTATATTTAATTGTATTTTTTACCCTTCAAAAATTTCGTGGCACATTTAATTGTATTTTTAACCCTTCCTGAAATGCTTTCTCACCCTATTACTCTATTGTGATATTCTATCCATTTATCTTATTCCTCTACGTTTCTTGTTTGATGATCCTTCCTCTTCCTACTTTTTTATCCTAGACAAGAACATGATACTCTATTCATTTTCTTACCCTACATCTTTTTTCCTCAGAGAATTTCATATACCTCCAAGACTTTACAACAGCCTCATTGCAAATGTCTTCATTCTTCTCCTCTTAATGCTCTCAAATATTATTTTGGTTAAGAGTTTGTGCTTAAGAGTTAGAGGAGCCTAGATTAAAATCTCGGTTCTGCTGCTTATTAGCTATGTGACTCTGGACAAGTTACTTAACCTCTCCAATCCTTAGTCTCATAGTCATAAAATCAGGGTAATAGTACTGTCTTTATAAAATTGTCAGAAATGATTGTAATCTTATACATAAAGTACTTGGCACACACAGTAAACACTCACTAAATGGTAACTGCTATTAATTGTTATGCTATATCCAAACTGCTCTCTTTACTTCTCCCCAAATAAATTCCCTTAGCATTCATGCCATTTTTTTTCTATTAAAATGTTCTCCATTTTACCTCACATCCTTCAAGACTCAACCCAGCCTCTTCCACTGATAAGGTATTTATATGATTGTCAAAACAAGAACTTCAATAACACTCTGTGCTACTGATTTGATCTATTATACCTGATTATAGCTCTATCAGATTACCAGGCCTTATAAGTCAGGGGCAATATCTTAAACCACAAATCTTACAGATTTGAACCTTGCGCATTCCAACTAATAAGTATATGACACAACAGACCATTGAATAGTGTCTTAAAGTTTGTAAGTTGTGATGCATCCCCCATGCCACACAAAGCTAACTTTTGCATACTTTATATTATAAGCATTTTTCTATTAATTCTCATAGTCCTCATCATAACCTTTAGAGGTTAATACCATTTTTATGTCCATTACAGATTTTAAAAAGTAACAGAGATAGTAACTTAATCTCAGCTTACATAGCTAGTAGTCAGTAGACCTAGGATTTGAATGCATTTTGACTCCTAGTACATTGTTCTTTAGATACATAATAAATGCATTAATTCATATACATTTTTAAGTAACAAAGTAAAAATAGTGTTATATTTGACATTTCAAATGTTAAGTCAACGTTGCATTCCTATGATGAACTCTACTCAGTCATAATATATATATGTGAAGGTCTATAAAATTCTCTGAGGAAAGATACATAGGGTAAGAAAAATGAACAGAGTAGCATCTCACTGTCTGGGATAAGAAAGCAGGAAGAAGAAGGATCATCAACAAGTAAAGTAGAAAGATCAGAGAGACAGAAGAATATCACGACAGAGTAATATCTTGGAAGTCAGGGTAAGAGAGCATTTCAGTAAGGATCAACGATACAATCAAATGTGCCAAGAAGGTAAGACAGAAAAATGCTGATAAAATATAGTGATATATAACTATATATATAGTGCTGCACTGAATTTGATTTTGAGGATTTTTGCATCTGCATTTGTGAAAGATAGGATATTGGTCTGTAGTTTTTGTTTGGTTTCTGTTTTTGTAATGCCCTTTTTAGGATTTGGTATCAGAGGAATGCTGCTTCATAAAATAATTAGGAAGTGCTTTCTATTTTCTGAATGAGTTTTTATAAGATTTTTGTTTCTTCCTTTAATGTTTGATAGAATTAATTTTCTATCAATTAACTTTGATAGAATTTATGTTTCTTTTTTGTGATACTTTTAAGTTGTATTTTCTTTAAGGAATTTGTTATATCTAAATTGTCAACTTTGTTGCTCTTTTATTATCTTTTTAATGAATGTGGTAATAACTTCTATTATTCGTGATACTGGTAATTTGTGTGTGTGTGTGGTTTTTTTTTTCTGTAATCATTCTCACTAGGGATTTATCAATTTTCTTGGCTTTTTCAAAGAACCAACTTTTGGCTCTTTGTTTTTCTGTTGGTTTTATGTTTAAAACATAATTCTTTAAAATTATTTTTAATTATTTTAATTATTTTCTACCTTCTACTTACTTTGGCTTTACTTTTATCTTCATTTCTAGTTTCTTAGATCATTGATTGTTATCTATTCAAACATTTAAAGTTTCCCTCTAAGCACTTTAGTTGCATTTCACAAAAATTATATTGTATTTTAATTATCATTCAGTTAGAAATATTTTCTAGTTTGTAATTTCTTCTTTAATCCATTGCATAGTTAGAAGTATATTGGTTAAATTCCAGATATTCAGGGTTTCTTTTTAATTGTTTTTAATCAATTTCTTATTTAGTTCGATTGCAGTTATAAAAACATACAATGTGATTTCAGTTTTTTAAATGTGGGACTTATTTTATGGCTTAACATCTGGAATATTTTGAATATACCATGTGTTCTTTTAAAAACAACAAGTGTTTATCTTATAGCTTGTTGATCCTAATGGACACTATTTTGTCATTATGCATTAGATCAAAGTTATTGATAATGTTCAGATATTCTGTCTTTACTGTTTGGTTTTTCTTTGGCAGAGGGGTGGTCGAGGAAGGGATTGGTTGTTCTGTCACTTGTACAGAGAGTGATTGCACTCAAAACTGCAGAATTGTCTGTTCCTCTCTTTAATTTGGTAGATTTTTGCATTGTGTGTTTTGGAGGTCTCTTACTAGCTACATGCATATTTGACTATTGGATCTTCCTAATATATTGAACTCATTTATTATCATGAATTTTTTCTCTTTAATTTCCAGTAATGCTTTGTTTTAAAGTTTATTATACTGGATGTGATACAGCTCATCAAACTTACTTATGCAAGGCATTCTAAGAATATCTGCCTTATGTTTGCAGTTTATAGTTCATTAACATTTAATATAATTATAGATATGTTGAGGTTCATCTACTACTTTCTTATGTTTTCTATTTATTCCTTTTGATTAGTATACCTTTATTCTTTCCTACCCTACCTTATTTTATACTAATTCAATATTTTTAAGAATTTTATTTAAAATTTTCTATGTGCTTTTGCTATTTTTTTGTTGTTGTTGTTGTTGCTCTAAATATGTATATCTAACTTTTCACCATCTACTTAGGGTTAATTTTGTACCACTGAAAGTAAAATGTAGAAACCTTGCAACTGTATAGATTCATTTACCTTACCCTCTTCCCATTCTTTACACATAGTTATCCTTATGTGTTACTTCCACATATATTATAAACACTACAATGCAATGTTATGATATTTGCTTTAAACAGTCATATGTATTTTAAAGAAACTTACAGGAGAAAAAGGCTCTATATTTATCCACATATTTGCCATATTTTTTGCTCTTTATTCCTTTCTTGAAGTCTGTGTTTCCATCTGGTTTCATTTGCCTTCAGCCTGAAGCTTTTTAACATTTCTTAATCTGCAGGTCTGTTGGCAACAAATTCTATTCATTTTATTGTGTCTGAAAAATGACTTTATTTTGCCTTCATTCTTGCAGTGTAGTTTTTGCTAAATAGAGAATTCTGGGTAGAAATTTTTTTCTTTCAGCACTTTAAATATTCGACTCTCTTCTGGTTTCCATTGTTTCTGATAAGAAGACTTAGTTAATCTGAATTACTGTTCCCATAAATGCAATGGGTTGTTTTTCTGTGCTTGCTTTCAGTATTTTCTCTTTACCTTTGATTTTCAGCAGGTTGACTATGGCATATTTATGTCTTTTTTTTTTTTGTAATACTCCTGTTTGACGTTTACTTTTACTTCTCCTTTTCATTCTGTTGTTAAACCCATCTAGGTTTTATTTCAGACATTTTATTTCAGATATTTATTCTTTTAGATGTTCTTTTTGATTCTCTTTAATAATTTTTTTTGCAGGGATTTCTCTCTTTTTATTCATTATAAACTTATGTTTCTTTGTCCTAGAGCATAGAATTGCTGCTTTAAAATTCTTGTCTGTTAATCTGACTTCTCCAAAGTGATCTCTATAATTTATGCATTCTCAGCAAGAAAGATGTTTTTCTGTTTCTGAGTATATTAATTTTGGATTATATTGTAGACATTGTGAATGCTATATTATAGAAACTCTGGATTTTGTTATTTCTGTTATGTTCCTCCAAAGAATATTGTTTTGTTTGTTTTTAAACAAAGAGTTGGTCTTGGCTGAGCTCAGATTTTAATACATGATGTCCCTTGAAGTGGCTGGCAGCTAAAATTTCAGTTCACTTTTTGCTTTAGCTGGGCTCCTTGGAGTTTACACTGTTCATGCCATACATTTGACCATCATTTACACATAGAATTGTAGGATCATCCCTTTTGAGATTTTCCACCTTACTTTCCAGCAGCTGTAGTTGCTGCAATAATTGTCTTCTGCTTCTTATGTGGGAATTATAGCCATTGTATGTGATGCATATTAGGGCCTGTTCTCAGGCTAAAAAGAAGGTGAATTTTATTTCATATTGTTCCATTTTTCCAAGTGCTGATTCTTATCTAGTAACAGCCTGCTCTTGTTCACTATTTAGTGTCTTCAGGTAGTTGTTCCTCATATTTAGTACAGAGTGTACATTTGTTATCTGTGGGAAGGTTGTTCTGATAGGAGCTTACCCTTACATCTATTCATCCATAGTAGAAATGTAATAATGTAATGCCACCTAGAATAGGTTTTGTTGTATTGTGTTTTTAAGACAGAGTCTTGCTCTCTCACCCAAGCTGGAGTGCAGTGGTGTAATCATGGTTCACTGCAGCCTCAACCTTCCAGGCTCAAGCAATCCTCTCACTTCAGCCTCCTGAGTAGCTGAGACTATAGGTGTGTGCCACCACACCCAGCTAATTTTTAAAGTTTTTTGTAGAGAAGTGTTTTTTTGTAGAGAAGGGTAACTACAAGTCTCACTATGTTGCCAGGGCTGATCTTGAACTTCTGAGCTCAAGCAATCCTCCCACCTTGGCCCTCTGAAGTGTTAGGATTACAGGCATGAGTTACCCTGCCTGGCCATAGCTTTTTGATAACTCATTAAGCCTTCATGTTGGTTTAGATATGGAAGTATGATTTCTTAAGTCAAGATAGGTTCTAGTTTTCTTAGCTGCTAGCTTTTTAGAGAGGGATAAGATAGAAGATATAGGAGGATATAGATGTTTGTAGGGAAAATGATGAGTTCAGTTCATGCACATTAAGTTTGTCTTTGTTGTCAGACATCTTTAAAGAAAGTTCCAATTAGCAGTTGTATATGCATATCTTGAGCTAAAGGAAAAGACCCAGGCCAGAAGTATAAATTTAAAAATCATTAGTGCAATGGATGGTAGTTAAAAATTATGAAAATATATTCATTTCCTAGGAAGAATGTAGAGTAAAATGAGAAATTAATTTTGTGAACACAGCCCATTGTTATTAGCTTTTTATATTTGTGTTGAATTCTGAAGAGTGAAAGGTTGCATTACAGTTATAACAAGAATTGTTTCGTCAATTCAACAGTATTATTTGAACTTGGATTGTTTGTGTAAATTAAAGCAATAGCTTTCTTTGTTTTTGTTTTGTGTAGCTACAAGTGGACCTTCTAGTGCAGTTGTTCCTAATACCTCATCTCGGAAAAAGAATATAACTAGCAAAACAGAAATGCATGAACACAAAAAAAACACTGGGAAAAAGAAATGAAATTTTAGCAGAAGCTGGAACTTTTTATACTTATAAAAATAGTATGTTCATATGTTTTTCCTTATGCGTTTATGTGTTCACTTAAAAATGTTTTTAAATCTAGGGGTTTCTTTGTTTATATTCAGGTAAAGAACTTTTGTCATGATCTGGAAATGTTTAAAACAATGTTTGTTAGCATTCTGCGAGTAGCAAAACTTATAGTGATAAAAATTGATTGTTGTTAATATGATGTTTACCATGTGCACATAGTAATGAAAAGGAACATAAAAGCCCAGCCGGCTCATACCAAAGTCACACCAGTAATGCTGTGTACTGCAGAGTCTGATGAGATGGCCTTTGTGCACACTTTTACTTTCATGGGATTGCATCTTAGCTGTAAAAACTTTTAGATTGAAATTTGACAGCCAGGGTTACATATTGGGTACTTTTAAAGTGTCTTTCCAAAGAGGTTTTGATTAGAATATCTTCCGCAATTGTTACAGTGACATATATGCTGCAATATTTAACAACTGGAGTATTAGCCACATGGATTATTTTTTCAATCTGTGTTTTGAATTTTTTTATTGTGTGTTATTTAAAATATTACATATGCAGCTGGGAGAACTACACCTTTGTGCACATAGATTTATAATTTGTAGAAAATATTCTCTTTATATTTCCTTACCGTACAAGGTGCCTTGTTCATCAGGAAAACTTTTGCTTCATATGTTGACAAAAAAGGCACCTTTAGAGTTTCTTTTTAATTATAGTTGACAAGTTTATAAATGTTACGATTATTTTCAGAGTTCTTTTTAGGTGTAAAGAAATCAGTTCAAAAATGGAAATCATCAATGTTAGGAGAAATCTGAATTCTGTTAAGTTAGTAAGCAGTATGTATAGCATCTGTTTTTAACCATTTTCATTCTTATCCCTAGTGTATTAGTTGATTACACAAGAAAGCTTAAAGATTGAGCATTTGAAATAAATGTTCTTTATAAATGATTAGATTTTGAAGGGATATTGAAATCATTGTGCTGTGATTTCATCTATGATGTGAAAAATCAATTTATTATCCTTGGTGCTTTTTTTCCCTGCCTGATGCACAAATAATTGTGAACCACTTGAAATGATTTAAACTGTAATCCAAACAGGACAACCTGCTAAGAACGTCATGCATTGTTAGTTACATAACTTAAATTGCTAAAGCTTTAGCTTGAAACTTATGTTTAGAAAAATTATTGACTTCCCATGGTTTAAATATAACTATTGTAATTCTTCAAAAGAGACTCTTCTCACCTTAGTCATACATGAATTAACTTGTAGGAAATAAGCATATTGTATGTTATGCCTTAAAAGGTACCAGATGTAAGAGTCATAAATATATATAATTAAAGAAGTTCATATACTTCACACGAATGTAAATGTTATATGGAGACATGTCTTGTAAACAGTTGAATGTATGTAAGTTTTCGGTTTGTGGAAATGTAATTAATGTACTCACTGTGGAGGTAATAAGGAAACTACTTTTTTAAAGTGGAACCTAATTAAAATATGTTCAGAATCAAAGAGACTTAAATGGTAAATTTTTTACATTTTCTTTTCTTTTTAGTTTTCAAAGTAGAAAAAGATCAGGATTTTTTAAATTAAATAGTACTTACATATTAAATAAAATTTATTATTGGCTATATACATAGCAATATATTACTTTCCAAACTAGAAAGTACAGTGCAACTGACCTTTTCCATTGTTATGCAACAACTGTTACTTACTGCAGTCACCAAACTCAAACTCAGTAGTATTGCTCCATAGACTAGACAGTCTATATGGAAGAATCTTAGAATCATTTTCCAGATCAAATAAGAAGTCTACTACATTAGAGCAAAAGGTTATAGTTATCACTATTCAGCGGCAGTTTGACTGAAGTATCTGCTTCTCACTTTCCTGAGATGTGGGTTTTTTGGTTTTCAGTACTAGAAGATAAATTCTTCTTACAGCCCAGTCCTCCAACCCAAAGAGGTGAACTAGCCCAGCATGAAGAATTGTCTAGTCACTCTTAGACATTAATCTTCCTATTATTCAGTTTCTTCACCCTGAAAAGCCATATAATAAGCTCAGACCTAACTTTGCCCTTATAGTCTAGTGCTGGCAGAATCTGCTGCCCTGGCTTAAATGAGTTACATAGTCCATTCTCAAATACTAGCAAATTGGGGGTGGGGGGGTGTTACAGCAATTTTGGGTGAAGAAGAAAAGTGTGCTGAACAGCTTATGTGATGTTTCTACTGAGCAAGGTACAGAGGCAGTAAAGTAACAGAAACATGGCAGGGTGCTTATTATAAACATAGGACACAAAGGCAAATAGATGGCAATTATGAGAGCAAAGTTAATGTTCTTCAAGAAATACCCAATTAAAACGCATTAGCTAAGGAAAAAGTTGCTGTTTTCAGCCGGATTTCTTTTGGGTTCTGTTGACTCTGTCTGACCTGAAGGTCCACTGTTAACTAGTTCCATGCCAGTTTGAACCAAGATTTCACATTTTTGTTTTGTGTTCATACTTTGGTAGAAATTTCTCAGTCTTTGTGTGGTTATAAGAGTTTGCTTTACTCATAGCGTACAGTGTTTACTAACTTTACATCATTATATCCTTGCCTTACTATCTGGATAGTGTAGACTGCCTATATTCTTATTTAGTTGGTGTTGGGATCTCTTCTGTTAGTGTGGCTCAGCAGTTTTAGCCCCCCTTTAATTCTCTTTTCCTGTGTTGGGAGCTATCAAAACAACAGAATTCTTGCCAGTGGAAACATTTTTCTATTTTAGACAAGGTCTCATTCTGTCACCCAGGCTGGAGTACAGTGGCACAATCTTAATTCAGTACAGCCTCGAACTCCTGGACTCAAGAAATTTTCCTGTTTCAGCTTCCTAAGTGCTGGTACTACAGATGCATGCCACCACATGCAGCTCATGGGAACAATTTTTTCTTTTTCTTTTTCTTTTTTTTTTTTTTTTTCTGAGACAGAGTTTTGCTCTTGTTGCCCAGGCTAGAGTGCAATGGCGCGATCTCGGCTCACCGCAACCTCTGCCTCCCAGATTCAAGCAATTCTCCTGCCTCAGCTTCCCAAGTAGCTGGGATTACAGGCATGTGCCACCACACCAGCTAATTTTGTATTTTTAGTAGAGACGGGGTTTCTCCCTGTTGGTCAGGCTGGTCTCGAACTCCTAACTGTAGGTGATCTGCCCACCTCAGCCTCCCAAAGTACTGGGATTACAGAGGTGAGCCACTGCGCCTGTTCTCATGTGAACAATTTTTACACTCCTTCTGAAGGAGTCATTTGTGATAGGAGTCCAAGTAGAAACACCTTTCCCTCTGTACATAATCATAAGTACCAAAATAATACTGTGTAAAGTGTTGTTTATATAGGTCAATTTTTGTGGAAGATCTGATTTCTATTTTCAGAGAACACTGCACAGTAAAAAATTTATTTCGTATTGTTTACAATATAATGTGGATTATAGCTCTTTAAATTTATTACTGTGATTTTTTAGACTGCTTTTCCTTTGGTTCATGTGCTTTGTCATGGATTGTGAGAAAAATCTTTTCACTTACGGATTTCTGTCAGTTTCTCCTTTTATTATCAATGACTTTTACTTTACTTTTTATATATAGTATGTGGCTAGGTTTTCTGGTACATGTAAATTCATGACTGCTAGATTTTCATTATAGGTTTTACCTTACCATTATTGAAATGTCCTTTTTGTCCATTGGATATTCTTTTTCTTTTTTTTTTTTTAATTTTTATTGTATTTTATGTTTTGGGGTACATGTGAAGAACATGCAAGATTGTTGCATAGGTACACACGTGGCAGTGTGATTTGCTGCTTTCCTCCCCTTCACCTATATCTGGCTTTTCTTCCCATG
>CAUYLG010004182.1:0-46694 GCA_963573385.1 Cacajao melanocephalus | reverse complement strand
CAAGTAAACTTAACAATTATTTACAGAACTCTCCACCCCAAATCCACAAAACATACATTTTTCTCAGTATCACATTACACCTATTTTAAAAGTGACCACATAATTGGAAGTAAATCACTCCTCAGCAATTGCATAGCATTTTACAGGTTTAAGTAAAATACTGGTTGGCTGCTTGTTTGTTATTTTCATCCCTTATTCCTTCCTGTCTCCATTGTTAAGCACAATTATTGACAAAAAAGAGGTTTTTAATATCCATTTTTAGACTGCATTCTAGCCTGGGCAATAGAACAAGAATCCTGTTCTCTCTCCCTCTTTCTCTTCCTCTTTCTTTCTCTCTTACATTCTTTTTTTTATTTCTTTCACTCTCACTTTCTTTCCTCTTTTTCTTTCTTTCAAAAATAAAAAATAAAAATAAAAAAATTAAACAGACCTAAATAGATCATAATTTGGATAATTAATGGACTATACAGAAAGATAATCTATTTGACCTTGATATTTAGAGTATTACTTTTAACAGACATAGGTTGAATACTTGGCATATCATTTGCACTTCTCAATGGAAGTGAACATACTACATGGTTCTTTGGAAATATTTACAGTCATAAAATTATAAATGCCACTTATAGTTTCCAATTTCAAAAATAAACTCAAAATCCAAAGTATCTCACAATGTAATCTACAAACATCAAAATTACCTGGAAACATTATTTTAAACTTTATTTTAAACCTAGATCACCCCTAGAGATTCAGTATATCGGGTGAAAGTCCCAGAAATCTTCATTTAATAAATTCTCCAAGTATAACTTGTGCACACTAAATTTTGAATCATAGGTATAAAGCAGTAATCTCCAAATTTCTCATTACACATCTTATCAACAAAAGACTTTTGAGTACCTATCTCTAATATACAGTATATACATTTATTTATAAATTGTATGTTATATGAATATATATTTTATATTATAAATATGAAAAATAGACATTGGAAATAAGGAAAATGACCTAACAATAATTTAATATCTGCTTCTGTTTAACCAAGAGGAAAGTAAAAATTATGGATAGGTTTAGAAAGTTTTAAAAAGTAACAAATAAAAAGAGGGGAGTATAAAAAATGAATCACAGAAATGACAACTGAAGTCCCACGGCTTCTTTAGAAGGCTTATTCTACTTAAAAAACAGAGGGAGTCTGAGAATTATCACATTTCATCTCAAAAATGATTGAGGAAGTAAGAAGGGTACTTCAACAAAAGACTAAATTCTGATCATTAGAGGAAAAAATATGATTGATGAATTAGACATACAAGCAACATGAGAAGAAACTGATTATACTATTTTAAGTGTTCATAATAACCAAAGATGGTAAAATTAGACATACTCAGGCATGTATTACAGATTTTTAACAAGTCAAATTCCAGACAACACTGGAATGATCCCAGGACTAGAGACTACAAAGGTGAATAAAGTTCAAGTAATAAAAAATGATATTCAGATTATATGATCATCATTTCAATTTTTAAAAAAGGAAAAGGAAAAGGTATCCATATGCTTAGCTTCTCATTTAAGAGGTGTAATGAAATCCGTGTAACAGGAAAGCAAATGTTTTAATTGCTGTGCTAAGTGTCATGGGACTACTGTATACCAAATGTTTGATAGGGAGAACTAGCATCATTCCACTGTTTCTAATGACCAAGGAGAGGCCCAATAACCTACAGTTAAATGACTGGGCATCCCCTACAGGATAATATAGAGTGCTAAGTAAAATCCCTCAACCTATTCCAGAACATTTACTCTACACTGGCAAGGTCATCCCAGGCTTTCAATTGCATACTGCAATTATCTTAGGGGAAAACTGAGTCACATCTATTAAGTTCCCTATGGAGTAAAAAGTGAAATGACAGGGACTTTGCCAATTTTTAAAGTTGAGCTGTAACAGCTCAAGACACACACACACACACACACACACACACACACACACACACAGAGTATTAAAGACATAGTTTTATCTCTTAGCAACACACTCTCCAAATATGTCAGAATATGAATAGGAAACAGGGCCTACCTTTATTTGGTGAACTGGCACCCTTTATAATAAATCCAACAATTTTAATTTTTGGCTCCACATTTATTTAGACATGCAATGAATCTCTTTGGGAAATTAATGACAAGTATTAACTTTAATAATAAAGAGAAACAAACTCAACACACCAAATACTCATGAAAAAATAATTTGAGAGCTCACCTTTCCACAACCAAACTGACCACTTGTGTGAGATCTGGGTTTGTCACCTGGAGACGTTTCCACAAAGACCATACAAATTCTTTATCAGCCTTAAAGAAATAAAAGAGACTTCAGATGCATTGCTTTGTAGTGATAACGAAGATACTACATTAAATTTTAAAATAAAAATAAATTACTTGATCCCTAGTTCTATAAGTATATCAATTGATTTTTTTTTAAGTATGGGGGAAAGCTTTATTTTAAAATATTTTTACACAGGTAATCCACATTCACTTTTACTATTTCTATCACCGATATGTGGGGATGCAACTGTTGAAATGCTAAATATCTAGTTAAATTTGCTCTAAAAGAAAACTTCCCTCCAGCTGCTGCTCCATTTATCAGCTCCCCTTTTAACAAAACTTCTTGAAAGAGTTGCCTGGGCCGGGCACAGTGGCTCATGCCTGTAATCCCAATACTTTGGGAGGCCAAGGCAAGAGGATCACCTGAGGTCAGGAGTTTGAGACCAGCCTGGTTGACATGGTGAAATCCCATCTCTACTAAAAATACAAAACATAGCCGGGCACAGTGGTGCATGCCTGTAATCCTAGCTACTCGGAAGGCTGAGGCAGGAGAATCACTTGAGTCCAGGAGGTGGAGGTTGTCACTGCAAGGTTGACGAGATCACGATGCCATTGCACTCCACCCTGGGCAACAAGAGAACTCCATTTCAAGAAAAAAAAAAAAAAAAAAAAAGACTTGTCGGCAATTACTATGTCCATTTCCTATCTCCTGTTCACTCTATAATGGTTCCCAGTAAGATTTTTCTCCCTATCATAATACTAAAATCATTTTTCAAGGTCCTCTATATTGCCAAATCTAAAGGACAATGAGTAGTTTCAGTCCTTATTACCTAGGTTAGTTGTCATTAACCCTGGCTGACAGGAATCCCTTTTGGGGAGCTTTTAAAAAATAGGGATGAATTAGAGATTCTGATTAATTGGTCTTAGGTTAGATCCAAGCATCAGCATGTCTTAAAAGTGTCTCAGGTGAATCAGTGCACCCTGGGTTGTGAACCACTACTGTAGGTGACCTCATATCAGGCCCATGATTTTAAATACCAATTCTACACTGAGACTCCCACATTTCTATCTAGAGCCATTTCCTCTACTCTTAGGTCCAGACTTACATCTCCAATTGCATATTCAATAATTCCACTTCAAAGCCTAATAGATATCTTAAATTTAACTTGTCCAAAATAAAATTATTGGTTCCTTACCCTCTCACAAATCTGCCCCTCTCCCTCCTAGAAATTGATGCCACCATCTATTCATTTATTCAAAGATCTAAAACAGGGGTGTCCAATCTTTTGGTTACCTTAGGTCACATTAGAAGAATTATCTTGGGCCACATATAAAATACACTAACAATAGTTAATGAGCTAAAAAAATTTGCAAAAACCATCTCATAATGTTTTAAGAAAGTTTACGAATTTGTGTTAGGCCACATTCAAAGCCAACCTGGGCAGCATGTGGCCCGTGGGCCAGGGGTTAGGTTGATCCAAAACCTGGGAGTCAATCTTGGTTACTCTTTTCTCCTCACACTTCATATCCAAATCATCAATAAACCTTACTGTCCTTATCTACATTATAGGGGAATTCTGACCACTCTCACTACTTCTACCACTATCACCCTAACTCAAGTCAATTTCATCTCTTGCCCAGCTCTATCATGGTCTCACAGCCTTACAACTCAAAACTCTTCAGTGAGTTTCCGTCAGATTAGGAAACTAATCCAAACTCTGTGTCCAGGCTACAAGACTCCACATGACCTGGCCCATATACACCACCCCAACCTCATCTGTCACTTTCTTCCTTAGTCACACAGACTTTCTTACTCTACTTGCTCTACTTGAACCAGGGCCTGTGCATATACGGTATCACCTGTCAAATATTCATATAGATTATTCCCTCACTTTATTCAAGTCTTTGCTTAAATAATATCTCAAGTGAATTCTTCCCTGACTACTATAATAGCCACCAAAACCCCCCAAGTCTCTAGTAACTCCTTTTCCCATTTTAATCTTTTTTTCACAACACATTTAATAATCCTGTATGTTCAGTTATTTGGTTTTACTTGTGTGGCAGATATCTCAACTTCTCTCTATCATCCATTCTCTCTTTTTAGTTACAGAAACAATTTTGCCCAACTAACAGAACAACCTCTCTGGCCTTATGGGTTATGTGACTAAGTTCTGCCAATAAAATGTAAGTGTTGTTGGAAACTTAAAGGACATCTTAAAATTAGACTTGTGTCTACCCACTATTAGAAATATTCTTCCCAGTCTGTTGTTGATTTATGATGATTTTTTGAAAAAGTAAGTTATTAATTTTACCTACTCAAATTTATCCATCTTTTCCATTATGGCTTATGGATTTTATACACTAGTTAGAAAAGCCTCCTCTATTTCAAGATTAGAAATGTATTTACTCATTTCTTCTTCTGGAGTTTTTGTTTTTTCATATTTTTAATTGACAGATTAAAAATGCATATATTTATGGCATACAACATAATGTTTTGATTATGTAGACATTTTAGAATGGTTAAATCAAGCTAATTAACATAACCGTTAGGGCTGGCACAGTGGCTCACATCTGTAATCCCAGCACTTCGTGAGGCCAAAATGGGAGATTATTTGAGTCCAGGAGTTTGCGACCAGCCTGGGCAACAAAGTGAGACCCCCATCGCTACAAAAAACTTAAAAATTAGCTAGCTGTAGTGGAATGCGCCTGTAGTCCCAGCTACTCGGGAGGCTGAGGGTAGGAGGATTGCTGAGCGCGGGAGATCAAGGCTACAGAGAGCAATGATTGTGCCACTCCACTACGGCCTCAGCGACAGACCAAGACCCTGTCTCAAAAAACAAGGAAAAAAACATAACCATTACCTCATACACCCATCAATTTTTTTGTGAAAAGAACACTTAAAATCTATTCTCCTAGTAATTTTCAAGTACACGACCTATTGTTATTAACTATAGCACCATGATGTACAGTAAGACTGGTGATATGAAAAAAAGTAAATTCTTTTGGGAACAAAAAATGCTACAAATGGATTGCGGAACTATGTTACATATGAGTTTTGTAAGTTTTTTATTTAAATGCTGTATTATGTTCAATTTGGATTATACCTAGAATTACTAAAACTCTTTCATATAAAAAAATAAAGTCCCCCCAAAAAAACACATAACTAATTTCCAAACTGTTCCAAACATTAATACAAGAAAACTACTGTCAATCACTCATATTCTCTTTATAGTTTCCCTATCTTCAGGCACTTAAAGATATTCTTTTAAAGTAATAAAAATAAAAACCTTGGCCACATGCGGTAGCTCATGCCTGTAAGGCTGAGATGGAGGAATGGCTTAAGTCCAGAAGTTCGAGACCAACCTGGGCAACACAGGGAGACAGAGACCACATCTCTATAAAAAATAAAAAAATCAGCATAGCATGGTGGCACACATCAGTAGTCCCAGCTACTCTGGAGACTGAGGTGGGTGGATCCTTTGAGCCCAGGAGGTCAACTATGCAATAACCTATGATTACACCATTGTACTCCAGTGTGGGTGATAGAGGGAGACTGTCACAAATAAAATGAGAACAAAAACTAAAAACCTATTAAGATTACTTATTATAAATTTTTTTTTTGAGATCCAGTCTCACTCTGTCGCCCAGGCTGGAGTGCAGTGGCGTGATCTCAGCTTACTACAACCTTTGCTTCCCAGGTTCAAGCAACTCTCCTGCCTCTCAAGTAGCTGGGATTACAGGTGCATGCCACCACACCCTGCTAATTTTTATATTTCAGTCGAGACAGGGTTTCACCACTTGGCCAAGCTAGTCTCAAACTTCTGACCTCAGGTGATCCGCCTGCCTCAGCCTCCCACAGTACTAATATAAAATTCTTTATTCTCACTATAGAACTTCCAAACAGAATTAAATAATAATTTTTAAAAATTAAAAAATAAAATGGCCAAGTGTAGTGGCTCACGCCTGTAATCCCAGCACTTTGAGAGGCTGAAGCAGGCAGATCATGAGGTCAGGAGATCGAGACCATCCCAGTCAATGGTGAAACCCCGCGGCTACTAAAATACAAAAAATTATTCAGATGTGGGGGTATGTGCCTATAGTCCCAGCTACTCAGGAGGCTGAGGCAGTGGAATCACTTGAACCTGGGCGGCGGAGGTTGCAATGAGCTGAGATTGTGATCGCGCCACTGCACTCCAGCCTGGTGACAGAGCAAAAATCTGTCTCAAAATAATAATGAAATAATAATAATGATTCCTACTCCTTTTCACAAAGTATATTAAACTCAGGCTATGAAACAGCTGACTAAATACTAGGTGACTTAGGTCTAAATTTCCTTGGAGGTGGATTGATTTTCTCTTTCATCAACTGGCACGGCAATAGATACCATCTATACAAACACAGACACCTAAAATTGCCATTTTTAATTGGGTACCTAGTCTCACAAGAAATAATTTAGTGTTGGCAATTTATTAGGCCCTCAATTGACCTTTGCTGGACGAATGAACTCAACAAACACTTGAAACTGTTTCCTAAATCTAAACAAATAATTTGGTCATCAGAGCTCAGGGCAAACCATGTCAAGAGTTTACTTACAAAATGCGGCCCCAAGTAGCCACTTAGTACATTATTAGCATGAAAAATAATTTCACAAAAAGACTCACCAAGTAGAATACAGCTACAAACAACTGGAGGAATTAATTACACAGTAAGTTATTTGTTTTTGTGAATGAAGTTTCAACACACCTAAATTTCTAACATAAAATATAACTGGCTGACTTTTCTGATCATATATAATTCCAACATCACCTGCTTCAAAAGTTAGTTTCATCATTAAAGTTGATGAGCTTTAATGATGAAACTAATTTATCTCACATTTCATTTAAATACCCTAAACAATTTTGTTCCTAAAACTGGCTTATAGGTTTAGTAAATATTTTTACCTGATACCAAAAAATAAGGTTTATAAACACTATATAAACATAATATTACTCTAGGTAAACAAAACACTTTTTCTCATCTGACTCTATAAATGGTGATAAACGTGCACATACACATGCCCTAGCATCCTTTATCACAAACAGAATGCATTTTTGAAACATATAATCAAAATGAAAAGTGTAGTGGAGTTAGGTTCTAAATTAGTGAAATAGGGCATAAATGTCATGGATGCAAAATTACCCTTTGGAACACCCTTGAAAAATTCCTTAGGAAAAAGCTGCATTTGGAAGCTAACCTACTATACTCAGTAAGTCAAATACAGACAGCTTTTCCTCCCTCATTGAAATTAATCACTTTTTCTTCAGATAAGCATTATTTATACTTCACTTGCTAATCTAGGGGCCATATTTTTTTAAGTTTAGATAATACAATCACATAGAGTGGGATGAGATGCTGATACTAAGAGAAACATTTGATTGCATTCTATTACACGCTTATTCTGAGGCATTCCAGTTATGTAGAATGGTATGGGGAATTACTCAAACTTCACCAAGCACGTATTATTGAATTCCCGTAAGTTGAATGTGAAAGCAAAACAATTAAATGAAGCTACTACTTATGACCATGGACTAATTAGCAGTGTTCTTTTTCCCAAACTGAATGTTTCAAGCATTGTTGGGTTCTGAAATTAATTTAGATCTGGACAGGATTTTTTAAAGGAATAGAACTGAAAAAATATCAGCATGGTGTGAGTGTATGTATTCTTTCTGCAAACATATGTATTTCTGTGTGTGTACTTACTAGGTTGAGATACAAAATGAATTTTACTTTGAGTTGTAATTTTAAGCAATTTTAATACTCTGTATTCTTCGGTACTGTGATTTCTAGTTGAATAAATGAGATAATATATTTCAAAAGATATGAAAGTGATTATTTACTTATCTAAATGCTTTTTTAAAAAACTGGGAGTTTAACTGCTATTTTTCCCCAAGTTTCCCCAAGAGCAGGAGTCTGATTTGACTAAGATTTTCATGGTGCGGGATACTGCCTACAATTGTATAAGAGTATTAATATTACAAATTCTAAGAAATCATCATTCTAGGCTATTACAAGCATCTCTGTATTCTTACATTTGCCAAGAGTATTTCAATCATTTTCCTAGTCCATGTTTGGAGCCACATTTGGCTCCACGTAAAAATGTGGTACCATGTTTAGAGCTACAGTCGTAAAGAATGTAAGTATTTGGGGGAAGAGCTTCACCGGGCTGTTTCCAAAAGACTGACTTCCTTAACTAAGTCACTCGTAAAAAGTAAGTATCTTAGCTCCTTAGCCAGCTAAAGGCCTAACTATGCGGGGAGCCAGAGGTAAGAGGAAAGAGTGTGGAAAATATGCCAAAGAGTATCTTAGATTAGGACTCAGAGTATCAAAGGCCTTTATCATGAGTTCACATCTTAAAACTCGCCAAAGGGTGAGTTCTGCATATGACAAATGCTTCAGTTCATTGGCATCATTTATTCATCTCTTTGTTCCTATCCAACGAAGACAAATGGGAAAAATGAAAAGAGGGCACCACATAAAATGTCCCAACCTTGCTTAACCAAAGGCATAATCAATTTGAAGATGGTCCAATTTTTACAGCATTCACTCAGTCAGCAAGGACCTATAAAACGGACAAAAGAATCCAACAGAACAAACTCTAAGAAAATGAATTTCATGAATCGTTTTATTAAACTGATGATACTGTTCACAAAGTGACTTCGGTGTTCAGCAGTTCCTAATTGGTTCCTACCTTGAAAACAGAGTGACTTAAAGATGTACTGTTCAGTGAGTTCCCAACATCCAATCTCCCAACTCTATCTAAAGTCTGGTAAAATCAGAAGAGATGATAGTAAGGATGCAAAACTAAAAGAAAATTCAATCTCTTTGAACATGAAGACAGTCAAGTCCATCTTTACAAAAACTCTACCAACAGGAAAGCAATGCCAGTGCAATTGATTTAGCAAACGCTTTTCGCCGGCAAGATCACATGAAAATGGGATTTCTCACTCAAGGACCGCATTATTACTATAGTTGGTTAATAAAAAAGTACCAAGTATTATCTATCGCAAGTTCCCAGCTCGGAGACTTTCTAAACGTTACTGGTCTGTGTTTAAAACTTCAGTTTGACTGGGTAAAAACAAAGGCAAGTGTGGGTTTGAAATTTTAAAAACATGCTCCTTCAACAATGGATTTTACTTTAACAAGTGTTTACTTTCCTGTTCATTTCAACTAGTGGATTGCACGCCACTCCTGGGCCCCACGCAGGCATCAGCTACAGTTACCGAGAACTTGGGCTTTGGGGAAAGGGGAGGGGATGCGGCTGAGTGTATCCAAGTGGCCAAAACCAAATCCGGGTTCGGAGGCGAAGCCTGTCTGGCCGCAGTTTGGAAAGGCGCACGGGCCGGGGGTCGGGGAGCGGGGCGCAACCACGTCCCTCCAGACCCCGGCCACGGGCGGAGTCAGGTGTGGAACCGCGAGGGAGCGTCGCTGGGCGGGGCTGGGTAGGTCCCAAGGCCGAGGGAGAAGGGAGCGCCTCCCCACGGGTCCGGGTCCCGGTCCCACTGTGACGGGGAAAGGCCGGCGGCGAGAGTCCTCGATACCTGACACAGGGCCAACTCCTCCTTTAGGCTGCTCAGCTGTTCCTCCAGCAGCTGCGTCCGGGTCACCATCGCCTCCTCTACCGAGATGCCCTCTAACCGCCTGGACCCCATGGGCGCGCTGAGGAGGGGAGCATGAGGCGGAGCTGTCCCCCTAGGCCCTTGCCGGCCCCCTGACCCGTCTTCGCCCAGCCAGATTATATCACTTTTGTCTGCGACCACCTCCCGCGCTGCGCCGGCAAGACCCGAGGCCTCACTGCGCACTGCGTGTACCTCAGCTCCCCGCCCAACACGTGGGGACCTGGGGCCCAACTGTCGCGCTGGGGGCGGAGGGTGCGGTGAGGAAGGCGAACGCGCAGCCATGGCTTCGGCTGCTAACGGGTCAAGTTCCCTCTTAGAAACTCCACCTCCCTTTCCCCAAGCAGGCGAGCCCGGAACGCCGAGCCGCGCATGCGCGAGTCTTTTCCCGCCTTGGCCCGCGGCGTCTAGTGTTCTCCGGCCCTGGCCGGCTTCCCGCGGGCCTTGCGCCCAGCGCGAACGTTGGGGTACGCACGCGCCGTGGCCCGAAAGGGTGAGGTGGGTCCGCTGGGCGGGCCATCCGGACGTGCTGTGCCTGAGTCCTTGGCCAGGATCGCCTGGATTTCCCGCCCACCTGAAGCCCTGCCCGCCACTTACATCCCACCTCTTAAAGCCTTCCTTGACTAGCCCCCAGCCCCAAATGATCCTTAACTGTGAAATTTCCCTCCTTCAAGGCCCCTGCCAACTCGTGTGTCACGTTTCATTGACCGCCCCGGAGTGTCAGTTACACGGTTAATCTCTCCAACGCTGTTGTGAGCTCCTTGAGGATCAAGGAATAAGTTTTACACTTAAGTGTTTTCTTCACATCCCTTGGCAAAACTGCTTTAGCACAGCTGACATCCAGCTGACTAATGTCAAGGAGACGTGGCAAGCCTTGTGCTGAGCTGGGACTATCAAGCAGGTTTCCCACTTGAATGATGATCCTTTGTACACCCTTTGTCTTTTGTTTTACAAGAGTCATGATTTCCTTTGAGTTTTTATGTCAGCTTCTTTATGCGTTGGCCGGATATCAGAGTGGAGCCCACATTGCTGAACAGTTCGGGTCCTTGGAAGCAGTTTGAAATCAGTAATTTGGAGCATGGTTGAAGAAACAAGATCTACTTTATCTTTTGTTCTTTTTTCTTTTTTTCTTCTGGCTTTCTTTGTAAACTTCAAATAGGCAATAATCTTCTCTTTCTTTGTCCTTCAAATACTTTCTTACTATTGATAAGATTAGTAAGGAGATGCATATTGAGCTGGCAGAATATTCCTGAAAGCTAGAAATGCCCTCTTCTGCAGAAAGGGTTCCATAATAACTTGGGGAGAGCTGAAATGGAGGTTGAGGGACTGTAGAAGTAGAGAGATGACCACTTTAACTGTTGACTTCATTTAATCAAAAAATCACCATCTCTGCCATGAGAATCTAGTCAGGATGCCAAAAGACACCCTTCCAATTAGAATCCTGCCAAGGCAAGCAAGGTAAGTGGACTGACTTCCGTCTCACTGAAGGTGAATTCCTCACAAAAATTTATAAAAGAATACATTAGAAAAAGTATGTTTATAAGCCTTGTTTTAGAACTCGCTAACCTACTGAACATTTGCCATGTGCTGAGTCCAGTCCTAAGCACTTTTCATATACGAACTCATTCAATTCATATGTCACCTTCAATTAGATATTATCTATGTCCATTATTTACTAGTGAGGAAACACTTGTGAGGTCACTGTAACTTCCCTGAAGTTCCACATCTGTTATCAGAAAAGCCAGGATTTGAATTCACTGAATTCCAATTAACTCTGAAAATGTCTACTTTGATGTCTACCCCGACTCCACACCTGTGACTTGAAATACAGTATTGGCCAGGCACCGTGGCTAACGCCTGTAATCCCAGCACTTTGGGAGGCCTTGGCAGGAGGATCACGAGGTCAGGAATTCGAGACCAGCCTGGCCAATATGGTGAAACCCAGTCTCTACTGAAAGATACAAAAATTAGCCAGGCATGGTGGTGCATGCCTGTAATCCCAGCTACTCGGGAGGCTGAGGCAGGAGAGTCGCTTGAACCTGGGAGGGGAAGATTGCAGTGAGCCGAGATCTTACCACTGACTCTAGCCTGGGCAACAGAGTGAGACTCTGTCTCAAAAAAAAAAAAAAAGAAAGAAAGAAAAGAAAAAAAAGAAATACCATTTGGCCTTGATAGCCTATGAGATTTCACTAGAGTTAATTAACACTGGGAAGTCTAACCACATAAGTTACATGTTTGGCCCCAAATCAGTATTAATGCACATTTTTAATTGCTATATGTCATTCACTCCAAAGGACATCATTTCACCTGACCATAAAAAGATTATTTTGAAAAGCAGTGAAATTTCTTCTATTATGTACAATGCATAAATATGTATATATGACCCCCCCCCCACAAAAAAGATAATACCCTGACTCTTTGACTAGGCATTTTTTAAAATTTTTTATTGGAGCAAAATACACACCATAAAATTTATCATTGCAGCCATTTTAAATGGCTTTTGGAGCACTTTTGGAGGCCAAACCTGGCAGATCGCTTGAGGCCAGGAGTTCAAGACCAGCCTGGACAACATGGTGAAACCTTACCTCTGCTAAACATACAAAAATTAGCTGGGAGTGGTAGTGCATGCCAGTAATCCCAGCTACTAGGGAGGGTGAGGCAGAAGAATCATTTGAACCCCGGAGGCAGAGGTTGCAGTGAGCCAAGATCATGCCACTGCACTCCAGCCTGGGTAATAAAGCGAGACTGTCTCAAAAAATAAAAATAATAACTAAATAAATGAAATGGCTACAAATAAAGAACAACTCAGCAGCATTAGTTACATTCACTATGTTAGGCAACCACCACCACTATCTAGTTCCAGAACATTTTCATCAACAGAAACAGAAACCACATACCCACATTAGTCACTCCACATTCTCACCACCCCCGAGCCCCAGGCAATCATTAATTCCCTTTATGTCTCTATGGATTTGCCTTTTTCGGCTATTTCATATCAGTAGAACCATATAATATGTGGCCTTTTGTGTCTGGTTTATTAGCATAATGTTTTCAAGGTTCATCTATATTGTAGCATGTATCAGTACTTCATTCTCTTTTATAGCTGAAAATATACCATTGTAGGGATATACTACATTTTGTTTATCCATTCATCTGTTAATGGACATTTCGGTTCTTTCCACCTTTCGCCTATTGTGAATGGAATAGAGCTGCTATAAACATTCATGTACAGGTTTCTGTCTGAACACTTAGGTTCAATTTTTTGTTTATATACCTATGAATAGAATGTCTAGATCGTATGTTTAATTTACTTCGGAATCATCAAACTCTTTTCTACAGCGGCTGTGCCATTTTACCTTCCCATAAGCAATGTATTAGCATTTCTCATCATCCTCATCAACACTTATTTTTGTTTTTGTTTTGTGTTGTTTTTTATGGCCAGTCTAGTGGTTATAAAGTGCTGTCTTCTTTGTGGTTTTCATTTGCATTTTCCCCATAACTAATGACAATGGGCATATTTTCATGTATTTGTTGGACATTTGTTTCTCTCCTTTGGAGAAATATCTATTCATTCAAGTTCTTTGACTATTTTTTAATTGGGTTATTTGTCTTTCTGTTGTAGAATTATAAAAGTTCTTTATTGGCAGATAATTTTTAAGAAAAAAAATGTGCACATTTCCAGAAGTATACATAGGTCTTTCTTTGTATTAGTTATTTGCTGAAATGACAGAAATGAATGAAATGTTAAATACAAACACTTGTGACTCAGAAGGATAAGTTAAACATCTGCACTGCTACATGAATAAAAATGTGCAAAACAAAGTGTTTCTCCTGTTCACTTATTTGCCTAAACATTTAAAAGTGATAGTGTCTGTTCTGAAGAAATACATAATGAAGTCTGCTGAGGATGAAGTATATTAGACTAGAGAAATGCATAATTCTCTCAACATCAGCATTGTATAGTTGAAATATCAGGAAATAATGAAAAAAAAAGTGCAAATTAATATGGCACTTAAATTTCCTCTTTTACCTTAATTTTTAAAATTTATTTTTAACTTCTGTTTTAAAAGAGAAAAAATGTATTAGCAGTTTCTCAGACTTTGTCTTTTTGTTTCCAGAAAGAATGCAGAATTTTAATTTTCTACTTTACCAATTTTGTGTAATCTTTATTTGGACAGAATTTAATTAAGTTTTAAATATTATTAGGTATTGGTAAGACCTCAAACATCTTAGATTTCTTTTTGTGATTTTAAAATTTATCTCAGTTTTTAGTGTTTGCCATGTCCTAGAGATTTAAATCAAGAATCACTTGCTTCAGCATCAAAAGAGAAACCCATAAGCTAGAATGTGCTGATGTGGTACTTGAATCAGTAGATGCATCATGACAGCCTAGTGTGGACAAATCTCAATTCAGAAGTTAGCAGAAGGAAATAAATAGGGTTCTTCTGTGCTTTCAATTACTGCAATTTTGATTGGGCAATTCCTGGCAATTACTGATACCCTGATCAGTCCTAAGAATGCTCTAGGTTACAATTATAGGTATACAAGGAGACATCATCAGTTCCTGTTCAAAAATTAGGACCCAACAGAGCTATGACAACAGAATTTCATTTTCCATTTTCATCTCCAAAGATTGCCAAACAGTCCAAAAGTGTTCAAACAACTGTTGCTTTTTCTAATTATCAGCAAAAATTATCTCCACTGAACCCTAAATCTAAGTGTGTATGTTGTTTGGCTCGGGGTGGGGCGGGGGGTAGTAGTAACCTGTAAGCCTTAGGTTTGAGTAACTTGTATCAGTTTATTTAGTTCAGCAAAATTTGGAATACAGTCCCAGGTTCCCTGAGAAATTCAGCTGGTTCCACAAAACACAGGGTTGCATAGTTTCAGCACTTCTTTTCAACACATGACCACAGTGAGGCAACACCCTACTTTTTCAGCCTTCTTGTTTATATTTAAATTTCCTCCTCCCTAATAAATGGGATTATACATTCATGGTCCTAGGTGTTTTAATTGAATATTCTGTATCCTTGAGGCAGTATTGCAAAAGTACTCCAGTTCTTCCAGCCCTTTTCTCCCCTGATTTTATCCTAAATATGAAGGCCTTCTTTCCACTGCCAATGACCTGGTTTGACATTTCTGTCCTGAGATTCTTACTTATTCCACATTACAGTGGTCTCACACACTTATACACAGACACACACACACACACACACACAAGCATTTTTGCCTCTTGAAAATCCAGAATGCCATGTCTTCAGTCACCACTACTCCTTTGCCTTAGTAAGAGGGCTTCTATAACCAGAGAAATAGCACTTTTTCCCAACTCAACATCATCCTGATGTGTCACATACCCACTTACGGTGCATAGCAGACTTTCAATAGCAGCAGCCAATTCCAGACTTTTCTGATTTTCTTAGTCCCTATTAGTAATTGACTGTTTATCCTCATCTTCCATGTTAGCAATAGAAGATAAATTTTATCAAATGGTCAAGGAGATGGCAGCAATATTGAATGGCACAATCATACTTCTATGGAATGTGTTTAAGTAACCCACACAGAGGCACTGATTCCAGTCTTAAGTATGAGAAACATATATGTCACCTTACCATCAGAGGGTCAGTTCCCTTTCTGCTTGGTGAGGTGATCAATCAGAGTACAACGAGAAGTTGATGGCAACTCATACTAAGTACTTCAAGAAACAGTTAAAACAAAGACTAATTACAAAGGTAAGAGTAGGACTGAGGGAAACATACTGTACCCTAAGCCTTCTTTTTTTTGAGATGGAGTCTCGCTCTGTCCTAGGCTAGAGTGTGGTGGCACAATCTTGGCTCACTGAAACCTGTGTCTCCTGAGTTCAAGCGATTCTCCTTCCTCAGCCTCCTGAGTAGCTGGGACTACAGGCGCACATGCCACCATGCCTGGATAATTTTTGTATTTTTAGTAGAGACGGGGGTTTCACCATATTGGTCAGGCTGGTCTTAAACTACTGATCTTGTAATCCGCCTGCTCGGGAGGCTTCTTAAAGGATGAGAAATGTTATCACCCTAGGCTTGAAGGGATGAGAGAAAGAGCAGGTAATGGTACAAGGAGACAGAAGGGCTGGGTATAGAGAGCTTCCTGGTGAGAGGCACAGACTACGGAACTTCAGAGCCAGGGGAACAAATGCTCCAACTTCTTCTCTCATACCCGCCTCCTCCTGTGCTACCCACTTGCTGAACCCAACCAAGTTCTTACAGGTCAGCCCACCAAGACATGAAGCAGGGTGGGAAACATCAGGAAACAATCTGGGGAGGCAAACATGAGGTAACTAGCTTAAAAGGCCAATGTATATTTTCTATTCAATTATCAAAATATGAAAGTCAGAAGTAGGCAAGTTTCCCTCTATTCACTCCACATACCAATATCTGTCCATTTTTGCCTTAAATATTTTGCCCACTACCCACAGTTCCCATCTTGTCCTACTACCTCTACCCCAGTTCAGACCTTCATTCATTCTAACCTAGATTAGTAAAATAGTCTCCTACTTGTTCTCACCCAGTTGAACTACTACAGCCAGTCCTTGCTTGACTAAGCATAGCTCTCAGCATGGCACATTGCAGAACAGAGACTGATGTGATTTGGTTGGGTCTACACCCAAATCGCATCTTGAATTATAGCTTCTATAATCCCCATGTGTTGTGGGAGGGACCTGATGGGAAGTAATTGAATCACAGGGGTGGTTTCCCCCATGCTGTTCTTATAATAACGAGTACATTCTCATGAGATTTGATGGTTTTATAAGGACTTTCCCTGTTGGCACTCATTCTCTCTCCTGCCACCCTGTGAAGAGGTGCCTTCTGCAGTGATTTTAAGTTTCCTGAGGCCTCTCCAGCCATGTGGAACTGTTAGTCAATTAAAGCTCTTTTCTTTATAAATTACCCAGTCTCGGGTATTTCCTCACAGCAGCATATGAACAGACTAATACAGAGACCTTCTGTGGTTCCTTGCTGCTTTCATAACAAAATTCAATTATTTAACCTAGTATGTCAGGCTTTCTACTGCTTTCTGACTCAACACTGTTTTTCAATATTATTTCCCCCTACTTTTTCTTCCATACTCTATTCTGCAACCAAAATAAACCACTTATTTCCCAGCCCTACGCTCCACCTTACACAGCCAGTACTTCTGATCTCTGGATTCTGTTCCTTTTATCTGGAATTTCTATCCTTCCCCAGTAGATGAATGCCACTTGTACCTATCAGTAGCTTAAATACATAGGTGTTTATTTTCTCACCTTACAAGAAGCCCAGATTTAGGGAATCCACACTACTCAATGTCACAAAGAACACCAGCTAGCTCTTAAATTCTTCCTCTGTTGAACTGAGCAAATGACTTCCATCTTAATGAAAACAAGTTGTTACAACTGTTAGGATTACACCTTCCTGCCTGGCTAGACAAAGGGGAAGAGGAAGGGCATGGACTTGCATCATAAAAGCAAACGCTTTCCCCAAATTCCCTAGTAGATTTCCACTTACGTCTCATTGACCAAACTACATTATCAAGCCACAACTAATTGAAAGAGAGACAGAAAAGCAAGTTTTTTTAAGTGAACATATTATGATCCCAAACAAAAATTAGTGTTCTCTTAACAGGAAAGAGGAGGAGAGGCCATATCAGCAAAATAGCCTAAAGTGTCTGCTACAATTGGCAACCAACAGGATCAAAGACACAGAGTCAGATAAATTTTACTTATAATTCTTCTAATTCCTGATTTCACTTCCATCTTTTCGACACTAAATAAATAACAAAAGCAGGGGCAGTTCACGCTTTCAAATCACAGCTCACACGTAGTCCTGGCCATAGTGTTGCTTTCCCATTACTCCATTTTTTCTACTCTTCTCACTTAACCAGGTAGGACAACCCATCTTTCCTGCAGTGTTAGTGATGTTGCGGACAGAAGCAGAGGGTCCTGGGAAAGGAGACTGAAAGGCTAGCATGGGGCATGGCTCTGGATGCTACAGTTATAAAGTATAAACTCTAATTCTGGTATAAATTATTACATTATCATTAGACATACAGAATTAGAAAAATGTAAAATTCTATTTTATACCAAACCCTACTATCACTGCAATTGCTGGAAACATCTTTCCCTGTTCCATATTTGCGAAGCTAGGCTCCTGGTTTTTGGAGATGGAACTCAAGAAAGAGTTTATTTTTTGGAAACCAAGTTTTTTTTTCTTACCATGGTAAGATACATATCTAATGTAAAATTCACCATTTTAACCACTTTTAGGTGTGCAACTCAGTAGCATTAAGTATATGCACAATGGTGTGCAAGCATCACCAGGATCAATTTCCAGAACTTTTTCATTATCCCAAATAGAAACTCTGTATCCATTAAGCAATAACTCCCCATTACCCACTTTCTCCAATTCCTACTGTTTTACACTTACTGCCCCTTTGAAGTTGTCTATTCTAGGTACCTTGTATAAGAAGAATCATGAAATATTTGTCTTTTGATGTATGAAGTATTTCACTTAGCATAATGTTTTCAAAGTTTATCCATGTTATAGTATGCATCCAAATTTCAATCCTTTTTAAGAGAGAATAACATTTCATTATCTTTATATACTAAATTTTCTCTATCCATTCACCTGCTGATGGATATTTAGATTGTCTTCATCTTCTGCCTACTGCATATAATGCTGCTAAGAACACTGGTATTTAAGTAGCTGTCTGAGTCTCTGCTTTTAGTTATTTTGAGAGAGACTATATTTTTAACAATGTTGAAATTCTGCTTAAAATAAATTAGGTATTGTGAAGGTTAATACTGTCAACTTGATTGGTTTGAAGGATGCAAAGTATTGCTCTTGGGTGTGACTGTAAGGGTGTTGCCAAAGGAGATTAACATTTGAGTCAGTGGAATGGGAAAGGCAGACCCACCTTCAATCTGGTTGGGCACCATCTAATCAGCTGCCAGCATGGCTAGAATATAAAGTAGGCAGAAAAACATGAAAAGACTAGACTGGCCTAGCCTCTCAGCCTCATCTTTCTCCCATGCTGAATGCTTCCTGCCCTGGAACATTGGACTCCAAGTTCTTCAGTTTTGGGACTCAGACTGGCTTTCCTTGCCCCTCAGCTTGCAGGCAGCCTATTGTGGGACCTTGTGATCATGTGACTTAACACTTAATAAACTCCCCTTTATATATATATAAATATATTTATATATATAAATTACAAGTATCTACAAGTGTGTAAATATATATATATATACACACACACACACAATGGGTAGATACTTGTAATTAAGGATTCCCAGAACAGTATGTAAATGTAAAATGATGTGGGTGCAATCAATAGTATAAAATGATGTGGGTGCAATCAATAGTATATAAATATATATATATATTTATATTTATATATATATATATATATATATATATATATATATATTTGTTCTACCCCTCTAGAGAACCCTGACTAATACAGGTATATACAGGTATACTAATATATACTAATATACCTGTATATACCTGTGTTAGTCAGGGTTCTCTAGAGGAGTAGAACTAATATAGGTATATTACGTATCCATGAGATTTTGTATAGTATAGTATACATATATATATATACACTAATATACCTGTATATTAGTATATATTTTTGTATTAGTCTATATATACATAGTGTGTGTATATATATATATATATACTTAGTGTGTGTGTGTGTGTGTGTATATATATATATATATGCACACATACATATATATATATGTATATATACACCAATATACCTGTATATACCTGTATTAGTGAGGGTTCTCTAGAGGGGTAGACTAATATAGGTTTATTATGTATCCATGAGATTTTGTAGGTCAAACTAAAAAATTACCAATCATTTGTAACATGTTTCTGTTATAAATAACATGTAATATGTTTCATTGAATTCTAAGTTTTCAAAAGCAAATTTAAAAGAAACATCTTGTAGGTAACATGAAAGTTGGCAACTATGTGATACATATTTCCTATGAAATAACTTAAAATGTATCTGTAAACTGAAATATGATCGATAGACATTTTTTGGTTCTTTGAGCACCCAGAACCAGACATCATTTCTGGGTTAAGCAGTGTCATAGGGAACTGGGTTACTGTTAACCAGCCCCCAATAACAAAAATGAAATAGGATCAAGACCAAGTGTTGGGGCCTGTGGCTACTGTGACAGGAGCTGTCTCCTACTGTCTCCCTAGAAACAAGTGGGTTGATACTTGTAATTAAGGATGCCCAGAACAGTATGCAAATGTAAAATGATGCGGATGCAATGAATAGAATGAGCAGAGATATGTAAATATGAAGAGCTTGAAGACCATGAACACTTAATTTTAGAGGCCTTTCTTGAAATCACATCAAACATAGAAAATGCATTAGATCCCACATTAAAATGTTTTATATAGCTAGGAAAGGGTTAAGATGAAGCTGAGTGGTTAGTCTTATTTATGTACACTTAATTAGACACATATTACTTTTTATTTTGCCATTTTTGAGTATTTGAAGGCCAATAAATTATTTTTCAGGTCTCAAATATTTTGTAGGCCCTTAAATATGCATAGGCCACAATTATATGGGTAACTGGCTCTGTAGTAATTCTTGATCTCAAAATAATTCTCATTTTCACCCTCTGAGGACACTTGCTTCCTACCATGTAACTGACCATAACTAATTTTTCAACAGTAATGCAGTAACCAGAAGAAAACAAATTAAAATAATACGTATTATCTCTATAATTTCTGGTTATAAAATGTTTCCCAGAGTCAATGTACCACAACATCAACTAAGTGCTAGCAATCAGAAATTTCTAGAATCAAGAGCAACAATCTTTCAGAAACAAGCTGCCAAGGTCCTGATTCCTGTCAGCTTCTCAAAATAGGAAAATGCTGTCGTAAAAAGCATTGAAACAAATACTCTCCCTACTCCCATATACCCACATATAGTTAAAGACACTCCCGGAATAACAAAGTCCTCTGTTAAAATTCAAAGCTAACACACCTCTTAAATTTCTTAAGCATCCACAGTGAATTACTTTAATAGCATAATAAAATTACTTTCCACCTAATATAGACTCGTGGCTTCCAATTCGATGTTTCCTTGAATACTAGAGATATATTTATTTTGGGATTAGTCTTTCATGCCTTTAAGCCTTGGCATGAGCAGTTTCTACCTTCCTGGCAGATTTTTCCACCATTTCTTTAGCTGAAAAAATGCCTACCCAGTCTTTAAAGCCCAGTTTAAATGTCATTGTTTCTGCCTGTCCTTTCTGGTTCCTAGAGGTTTCCAGAGTCATACTCTATTCTCTGTATTCTCAGGACTTACCACATTTTATCTAATTTATAAGTGATTATGTGTTAGTATATCTGCTATTTACCACAGACTTTCAGCTCTGGAAAGCAGGGCACATGCTATGATCACATCTGTATTACTATGCATCTAACACTAAATTCATAAAGCAACTGATAATTTTCTCTATTATACACACTCTATGCTTTGCATAGGATACCAATTATTCTATTAATTTAACCTGGAATGTGACAAACTGTTTGACCATCTGTTCTCCCACCTTGTGATGAAACATTTTTGAGTATGATTTTGGCTAGCTTTCTCATTCTTTTGTAACTGCAAATTGTTGGTCTTTTTCTTTTCCACTTGTCTCAAAGTTTCCATCACCGTGTGGAGATCATTACAAACAGTGCTTCAACTGTATCATAAAAAGCTGCTAACAAAGCCAAAAGTTTTTCCACTTTCAGATTTCTCGGATGGTGTTTTGGGAGAAGATGTAGTTAGGTGAGTGTACCTATGTGAGAGCAAGAGGAAGTGGGAGGAAGGTTGATAGAGTGTTATTGGCCTTTTGAGGAAGCTGGTTTATGATGCTCAAAGATCACTCATTGTGTTGTTGATTTCTTAGGGAATAATCAACATTAACTTTCTATTATTATGGCCCTTTAGCTATAAAAATTAAGTAAATTTCATGCAAAGAATTTCCCTATTTAGATAGGAGGAAACTATTCATTGATAAAGATGAGAAAAACTTTCTAGTTTACTACTGGTGAATCCCAGAATCACAGATAATTACTCCCATAAGGACTAACTACTATAATTATATTAGTGCCCTCTGCTGTACATGTGCAAAATTACAGAAAATTATGCGTTCTTTCAAGATTTGTCTAGACATTCTCGGCTTTGGCATTTTCCAGAAGCAAGTCTTTAACAGCATCCTTATTTAATTTCAGCTGAATAAATTTTTATCATGTTGGGTGAAATTTTACCTCCCATAATTACTGTCTAACCCAAACAAAATAACAGTGTATAAGAGGCAGTCATTATAAGCCCAGTGTTATGCTAGGGAAAATACTAATTAAATGTTTGTGAAATAATGGAAATTACTTCATGGCAGGGCAATTATTTAAAAGCCTGCCTTGCTTTTATAATAATTATGTGCTGATCACTTTCTCCTGGACTTTCCTTTTTTATATCCTCCTGTATTCATTTAAGTCAGAGTCAATTCAGAGCCGCATAAAATTTTTACTTGCTGTGACATTCAATAATTATTTTGTATGACATTTGTTTCATGCCATTGGATTTGTTTCTATGTTCTAAATTAAAAATTTCTGCTTCTGTCTGAATTTTATTAACTGAAAACAATATTAAGAGACTGAGGCCATAGCTGTAAGTAGTTCTCTGTCACCCACTTATCTTTTTGTTTCTCTCTCATTCCAGGTTATGAAATTTTAAGCATCTCACTTACCTTTAATAATCATTCTACATCTTCAGAACAGCAAATTTCTTTTAGATTTACTTGCTATACCTTTATTTTGTGCATTTTATCTCTATGTATGAAGAAATATACAAAATAGCGTAATTTAAAATGGAAACGAGAATTTATACACATTGATTTTGGTAATAATCCGTGAGTCTTGAAAATGACTCTTTTGGGTTTAATTCTTGCCATCTTTTTTTTTTCCTTTTTTTTTTTTTTTTTAGGCTAGAGTACAGTAGCATGATCTTGGCTCACTGCAACCTGTACCTCCCAGGTTCAAGTGATTCTCCTTTCTCAGCCTCTTGAGTTGCTGGGACTACAGGCGCACACCACCACACCCAGCTAACTTTTATATTTTTAGTAGAGACAGTGTTTCACCATGTTGGCCAGAATGGTCTCGATCTCTTGACCTCATGATCTGCCCGCCTCAGCCTCCAAAAGTGCTGGGATTATAGGCATGAGCCACCGCGAACAGCCTATTTCTTGCCATCTTATTGCAAACTTTCTCCGCTTCTAAGTCACTATACCTAGTGCATATTTGTAAATTTGTTTAGAGCAATTTTATTTTCTAAAACACAGTTTTAGAAAATGTGTAAATCAGTTATTAACCAAATATCTTTCTTTACTGTGAAGAACTACATATATGCTTAAGATATACAAATGTGTCTTAAGAAGTAATTTTTTGGTAGATTTTAATCTTCCAAGGAAAAGTATGATATTTGTCAAAACTAGAAAGACACATTTTTAAATTACAGTAAATTAAAATGTACAAATAGAACCACAAGACAATGGAAAAATAGTTTCAAACTTTAATGGATTAATTAAAGTGGATTAATTTCCCAATTTGGGAAAAGTCAGAGAAATTTTCAGGTGTAGCTGAGAGCACAATGACAATTAAAAATGAAGGCGGACTAAGGTAAAGATAAAGAGTAATATTGGAAAAAGTATAGCTAATATAGGTATTTTTAGGAAATATAGGAAAAACCTAAAATGACAGGTTCCATTATCCAGCTAAGAGTTTTTATTCTGAATATGATTTTCTGTTTTGAATGCTTCAGTCTAGAGGCAAATAACTAAACAGAAGGAATAAGCATCACAAATGCTGATATATAATTTCTAGATTTACTGTTTTTCATTTCACCACATTGGATGCTGCTTGATAGGAAGATGCATAATATATTTAGCTGTAGTAAACATGCATGCATGTTGTATTAAAAGAGTATTTTGTATTCTTTGGTTTTTTAGATATGTATTAAAATAGTTTGTTTTAGTCAGGAAAGGGGGAATGGCACACACACAGTGCTACATGTAACCTGATGCTTCCAACAGTGGTGTGATATAACAGCCCACTGCTCTCCCTAGCTCACTGCTGACACTCTGGGCTTCTAGGATGAAAGTTTGTCCCTAGAAGTCTGGAAACTGATTTATAATGCATGGGGAGGCATGTAATATGGCTAATGCTCCAATTTCTGACTTTATTTTGAAGAAAAATGTATTCTTAAAATAGAAACAGTCTTTAAAAGTTGCTGACATTAAATAGCTGCTATGAAATTTGAAATATTAAGCCCCCCTTGACAATGCAAACTTATTTTTTAAAACAAAGACAAGATTATCTCTCTATAATTCACTAGAAATGATGTTTTTATATTCAATACATATTGAATAACTTGAACAAAAAAATTAAAAACACATAAAATGTTATAAAAATGATCAAATAAATTGATTAATTATTCCAGAAGGGAAGCAATGGTTAGAAATGTCCTAATTGTATAGGTAAAGACAGTTGACAAATACCAAAAGCATATTAAAGCAGAAATAGCTAGATGCTTATACAAACACCTACTCTCACCTTTTCTTTAGAAACAAAACACAGATGTATGTGAATGTGTGTATACACAGATGTATATTTGTGTTTAAGTGTGCAAGCAACACGCCCAGCTAAAGGACTATAATATGCAACCTTCCTTGAAAGTAGGTTCTATCCCATGACTGAGTTTAGCCAACAGAGAGATAATTGGGTTATTAGATAATCTAGTAAGATTAGAATGATTTTTAGTGACTGGAAACCCATTTTAAATAAAAACACACAGCTAGGTTAAAAACTAAATAATAGAAAAAGATATACCATGCAGATACTAACCAAAGGAATGCTGGGATTGTCATATTAATATCAAAAAAGTAGAATTCCAATGAAGGAAAGTTGCCAAAGACAAAGAGGGACATTATATAATAGTTAAAAGTATCAATCTACCAAAAATACATAGCATGCACCTAACAAAATATTGTGACAATACATAAAGCAAAAATTACAGAAGTAAAGGTAGAAATAGAAAAATAATAGCATAGTTGGAGATTTCAACACTCCTCTCTTAGTAAGCATTAGAACAACTAGGTAGGAATCAGCAAGGATATATAATACCTGAAAATCACTATGAACCAAATTAACTTAAATCCCATTTTTATACCACTTGACCCAACGAAAGCAGAATAAACATTGTTTTCAAGTGCACATGAAACAGTCACAAATATCAACTGTCTTAAGTCATAAAACAAATCTTAATAGATTTAAAACATTCAAAATGTGTTCTCTAACCACAGTGGAATTAAACTAGAAAGCAGTAACAGAGAAATATGTAGAAAATCCCCCAATATTTAGAAATTATACATTTCTGAATACTTCACTGGTCAAAGATGAAGTCAAAAGAAAATTAGAAGATATAGTACAGTACACAAAAAATAAATATCCAACATAGCAAAATTTGTGGGATGTACTAAAGCAGTGCTTAAAGGAAAATTTATGCAATCAAATGCATATGTTATGGAGGAATAAGGGTGTCAAATCAGTAGCCTAAGTTTCTATCTTAGAAAACAAGTAAAAAGAAGAGCAAATTAAAACTAAACCAAGAACGAAAGAAATAATAATGTGGTTATTCTACTTAGAAAACTGCAAAGAATCTACAAAAACATCCTGAGTTAGTAAGATCACAGGATATAACGTCAGATGCAAAAAGATATACAAGTCAACTTACAAACAAGGCACTTGTTCCCTCAAAAAACATGAATTTGAACAACTACCCACACATGAAAAGAGCTTCATAAAAGCTGGAGAACTAAAAGATAGAAGGCAAGTTAGAGATTACAGCACTTGGGTGGAGCAAAAAAAGATGCATTAAAGAGGCAGCAAGGACAATTTCAAATTATCCACATCACCCCGCCCCAAGCCCATGCAGCACAGCATGGAGAGAGATACAGACATATCTTGGAGAAATTGCAAGTTCAGTTCCAGATCACTGCAATAAAACAAATATCACAATAAAATAAGTCACACAAATTCTTTGGTTTCCCAGTTTATATAAAAGTTATGTTTACATTATACTGTAGTCTATTAAGTATGAAATAGCTTTATGTCTAAAAAAAACAATGTATATTCTCTAATTTAAAAAAACACTTCATTGCTAGAAAATGCTGACACAGAGACACAAAGGACATGAAGTTAGAAAAATGGTGCCAACAGTTTTGCTTGATGCAGGGTTTCCACAGACCTTCAAGTTGTAAAAACTACAGTACCTATGAAGCACAATGAAGTGAGGTACAATACAATGAGGTATGTTTATACTTCCAACATGGAGAAAGGAGAGTAAAGGGAGCACTTGACTATACTGCAGACCACAGCACCAGACCCTCTCCAGTGAACCCTGGTACCAGGCTAGCCTCCATCAACCCAGTCTCCAGGCACTAGTGTCAGGCTGGCCTCCATAGCCCCAAGCACTAGGCCTGCTTGTACAGACACAAGCTGCAGGCCCCCCCAGTGGACCTAGCTCCAGGTCTGCCTCCACAGACCCAGAAGCCAGACTAGCCCCTGTGGACTCAGGTGCCAAACACACCCACCAGCAGATCCAAAGAACTGGCTTGCCCTGAATATCTGGATGGGCTGACTGGTGAAGGGCTTTCTATAAAGAGCTAATCTATAAAGACTTAAGTGCCTACTTCCTCAAATGCAAAGACACCAATTCAAGGCCACAAGGATCAGGAATAATTAGGGAAACGTGAAACCATGAATGAAATAAAGTAAAGCACAAGTAACCAACCTTAAAAAAAATGGGGTCCACATGAGGTAAAGGAACACACAGATAGGCAACTCAATAACACTAAGAAAACACTATATGAGGCCGGGCACGGTGGCTCACACCTATAATCCCAGCATTTTGGGAGGCTGAGGTGGGAGGATCACCTGACATCGGGAGATGAAGACCAGCCTGACCTACATGGAGAAACCCCGTCTCTACTAAAAATACAAAAAAATTAGCCAGGCATGGTGGTGCATGCCTGTAGTCCCAGCTACTCAGGAGGCTGAGGCAGGAGAAGCACTTGAACCTGGGAGATGGAGGTTGCAATGAGCCAAGATCACACCACTGCACTCCCGGCTGGGCAACAAGAGTGAGACTCCATCTCAAAAAATAAATAAATAAATAATTTAAAAATAAAAATAAAACACTATATGAAGAAATTGAGAAGTTCAATAAGAAGAAGAACCAAACAAATTCTGGAGTTGAAGAACACAACTGAACTTCCACAGTAGACTGGATCAAGCAGAATCAGTGGACTTAAAACTGGATCATTTGAAATTACCCAGTAAGAGGAACAAAAAGAAAAAAACAATGAAAAGAGTAAAGAATGTCTATAGAACTTAATGGGGCATCATCAGCAGAACCAATACACACATTATAGAAGTAAGAGAAAAAGGAGAACAAGAGACAGGGGTAGAAACTTATTTAAAGTAATAATGACAGTAAACTATCCCAATCTGGAGTGGGAAATAAAACATCCAGATCCATGAAACCTCAAACAGATTAAATGTAAAGAAATGTTCACTGACACACATCATAATCAAATTCTCAAAAGTCAAAAAGGGAGAATTTTGAGAGCAATAAAGAAACTAGTTATAAAAGTATACCTTTCCCATAATAATACAATTGGTAGATTTCTTAGGAGACATCTTGCAGCCAAAAGAGAGTGGAATGATATATTCAAATTGATAAAAGAAAGACACTGCAAACCAAGAATACTATACCTGGCAAGGCTATCCTTCAGAAATGAAGGTGAGATAAGGACTTCCCCAGACAAACAGAATCTGAGAGAGTATATCATCACTAGATTAGCCTTACAAAAATGTTAAAGGAAGTTAATCAAGTTGAAATACAAGGATGCCAACTAATACTGTAAAAGTATAAAACTCACTGTAAAATTTAAAGATAGTAAAGTTCAGAAAATGTCAACACTGCAATGGTGGTTCATAAGTCACCTTTAACTCTAGTATAAGAGTTAAAAAACAAAAGAATTAAATTAACTAGAAATATAACAATTTCTTAATAGATACACAATGTAAAAACTATAATTAGTGACATTAATAACAAAAAATGTAGGGGGAGGAGAAGTTAAAATAAAAGTTATGAGAAAAACATTTAATTTTTTAAAGTGAAATAAATTGTCATTAAATTATTTTTAAATAAAATTCTAAGACAATCTTAAACATTCTCATCCAAAAAATTGCTCATCGTAAAGAAATAATTATTCAAGGTGATTGATGTTAATTAGTTTAATAGCAATATTTATTTCACAATGTATACTTATATGAAAACATGTTACTCACTTTAAATATATACAATTTTAATTTTCCAATTATTTATAAATAAAGCTGGGGAAAATTTAAAAAAAAAAACAACAACAAAACTTACATAAATCCATTCTGTAAATGTATATTAGCAACAAACAACTGAAAACCAAAATTTTACAATAGTGCCATTAAAGATAGTTTAAAAAATAAATAGGTAAGAATCTTAAAAAAGATGTACAAGATAAATGCTAAGAACTATAAAATGCTGATAGAAGAATTCAAAGATCTAAATGAATCAATAAAAAATACTATGCCCATGATTTAAAAGATTCAGTTTAGTTACTCTGTCAACAATGGCCAAACTTTACAGATTTAACACAGTCCTGGTCAATGTTGGTCCCAGTCCATTTTCTGCTGCTATGACAGAATACCACAAACCAGGTAATTTAAAGAGAAAAGACTGGGTATGGTGGGTCATGCCTATAATCCCAGCACTTTGGTAGGCTGAGGTGGGAGAATTACTTGAGCCCAGGAGTTTGAGACCAGCCTGGGCAACATAGGGAGACCCAGTCTCTATAAAAAGTAAAAATAAAAATAAGTCAGTCAGGGGTGGTAGTATGCACCTGTGGTCCCAGCCACTTGGGAGGCTGAGGTAGGCAGGATTACTTGAGCCTGGTGGGGAGGGAAGGGTAGAGTCTGCAGTGAGCCATGATCATGCCACTGCACTCCAGCCTGATCGACAGAGTAAGACCCTATCTCTAAATAAATAAATTTAGAAAATGGTCTTTTATTTGGGTTCTGAAGGCTGGGGAGTCCACCTTCTTGCAGCAACATAACATGATGGAAGGCATCACATGGCACAGAAGTGCATGCACAAGACAGAGAGAGAAAATGGGGAATGAACGCCCATGATAGCATTAATCCATTCATGAGAGCGAAACCCTCATGACGTCATCACTTGTAAAGACTCCATCTATTAATACCATCATAATGGCAATTAAATTTCTACATGAGTTTTGGACGGAACATTTAAACCATAGCAATATCTCAGTAGGACATTTTTATAGGTATAGAAAAGCTAATTCTAAACTTTATATGACAGGTGAAGAAGCCAAAACAAACAAAAAAATTATGAAAAATAGAACAAAATTGGAAGACTTACACTCGTGGATTTTAAGTCTTAATGTAAAGCTACAATAATGGAGGAAGTGTGATAATGGAGAAAGGGCAGATCACGGATCAAAGGAACAGAAAAGATATCCAGAATAGGCTCATATAAATACGGACCTTTTTTTTTTTTTTTTTTTTTTTTTTTGGTTAAGAAACAGGATTTTACTCTGTTTCCCAGGCCAAAGTGCAGTGGCGTGATTATAGCTCACTGTAAACTCAAATTCCTGGGCTCAAGTGATCCTACTAAGTAGCAAGGATTACAGGCACATGTCACCATGTCCAGCTAATTGTTTAATTTTAATTGTATTGTTATGTTACCCAAGCTGGTCTCAAACTCCTGGCCTCAAGCAATCCTCTTGTTTTGGCCTACCAAAGCACTGGGATTACAGGTAAGAGCCACTACATCAGACCATCAATCAACTTTTGATAAAGATGAAAAGTCAGTTCAGCGAAAAAAGAACAGTCTTTTCAATAAATGTTGCTCCTCAAAGATATACTTAAAAAATAAACTCAACCGATACCTCATACAATATAAAAATTAACTGAAAATTTACCATAGAATTAAATATAAAACTATAAATCTTTTAGGAGAAAATAATAGTGAACTTGTGTTAGGCAAAAAGTCCTTAAATATGATCAAAAAGCACTATCTATTACTAAATAATTGGTAAATTAAACTAAATCTTAAAACTTTTGGTCTATCACTATTAAGTGAATGAAAAGGCAAGCTACAGACTAGGAGAAACTATTTGCAAATTATATATCTAACTGCAATAGTTAATTTTATTAATACATGTCAACTTGACTGGTTAAGGGATTCCCAACATACAACATTATTTCTGGTTGTTTCAAAGTCTGGGACCTTCCCCTGCCCCTTGCTACTGCTCTCACCATGTGACATGCCTGCCCCCTCTTTGCCTTTCAACAGAATTGCAAGCTTCCTGAGGCCCTCACAAGAAGCTGAGCAGATGTTAGTGCCATGCTTGTACAGCCTGAAGAACAGTGAACCAATTAAACCTCTTCTCTTTATTAATTATCCAGCCTCAGCTATTTCTTTGTAGTAATGTGATGCATAAATCTTATTTGTGCATAAATGATTTGCATCACATTGACTGTGATGCAAACAATCTAATACAATTGCCAAAACCTAGAAGCAACCAGCATGTCCTTCAGTTGGTGAATGGATAAACTGTGATATACCCATAGAAGGGAATATTCTTTAGCTCTCTTAAAAAAAAAAAAGAGTTATCAAGTCATGAAAAGACATGGACAATTATTCAAAATTTAGGACATGTATTAGGACAGTTATCCTAAATATCAGACAAGACATTTAAGTATATTATAAATGTAAGAGGCCAATCTAAAAAGGCTATATATTGTATGATTTTAAGTATGAGACATTGGAAAAGACAAAACTATAGAGACAGTAGAAAGATCAGTGGTTTTCAGGGGTTAGTTGGAGGACAGCATGAATAGACAGAGTATAGAATATTGTTAGGACAGTGAAACTATGTGATAGTACTATGGTAAATACAAGTCATTGTACATTTGTCAAAACAATAGAAGTTACAACAAAAAGAGTGAACCCTAATGTCAACTATGGGCTGTGGGTAACTATGATGTATTGATGTAGGTTTATGTATTGTAGCAAGTAGACCACTCTGGTGTGGGATGTTGATTATGGGAAAGGCTATGAGTGTGTAGGGCAGAGAGCTTATATGAGAACTCTCTGCTTTCTGCTTAATTTTGCAGTAAAACTGCTCTAAAAACAAAAGTTTATTTTAGAAAACATGTACACAATGAGATGCCACTACACACCTTCTAGAATGGTTAAAATTAAAAAGACTAACTATATTGGCAAGCATGTGAGGTGACTTTTTTGTATTTCTGGGCAAAATGTAAAATGGTACAACTACTTTGGAAATTTTTTAAAGTTTCATATGTCAAGTTAAATACATCTACTACATGATCCAGTATTTTCATTTGCATATATTTACTCAGCCTGAGAAATAAGAACATAGGAAAAACAAAATATTATTCTGAAGAGAGTCCGTAGATTTCTCCAGACTGCCAAAGGCAACCCTGACACAGAAAGAACCCCTTAGCCTGTAATCCCAGCAGTTTGGGAGGCCGAGGCGGGTGGATCACTAGGTCAAGAGATCGAGACCATCCTGGTCAACATGGTGAAACCCCATCTCTACTAAAAATACAAAAATTAGCTGGGCATGGTGACGCATGCCTGTAATCCCAGCTACTCAGGAGGCTGAGGCAGGAGAATTACTTGAACCCCAGGAGGCGGAGGTTTCGGTGAGCCGAGATCGCACCATTGCATTCCAGCCTGGGTAACAAGAGCGAAACTCAGTCTCAAAAAGAAAGAAAGAAAGAAAGAACCCCTGAATAGAATTCCGTGTCGTAGGCAAGTGCTTACTGTCTGCTTGGGACATCCCTGGAGTCCATGTTATTTGTACTTACTTAAGTATCATTCTACCTTGTTTGGCCTGCAAGAGTTGATTTTCTTTTTTTAATTTATTTTCTTAGATGGAGTCTTGTTCACCAGGCTGAAGCGCAGTGGCACAATCTCGGCTCACTGCAACTTCTGTCTCCCGGATTCAAGCGATTCCCCTGCCTCAGCCTTCTGAGTAGCTGGGACTACAGGTGTGCATCACCATGGCCGGCTAATTTTTTTGTTTTTTTTGTATTTTAGTAGAGATGGGGTTTCACCATGGCCAGGATGGTCTCAATCTCCCGACCTCATGATCTGCCCGCCTCGGCCTCCCAAAGTGCTGGGATTACAGGCATGAGCCACCACACCCGGCCAGAGTTGATTTTTTTTGACTTTACTTAGTGTTATTTGGAACTGCTTTTTAAATAAAATGGAAAAAAATACTTAAAACAACATACATTCACCCAAAGATTTGTATTCAAATGTTTATAGCACCTTTATTAACAATAACCCAAAACTGAAAATGATCCAAACGTCCATTAGCGTATCAATGGAAATACAAATGTTGGTGTTTCTTTAAAATAGAAAGCTACTTGGCAATTAAATGAACTACTGATATACACAACAACATGGATGAATCTCAAAAACTTCATGCTGAGCAAAAGAAATCAGACACAAAGTGGGAAAAACTAACATAGTTACAGAAATAAAAGTAGTTGATGTCTCAGGTTGAGGGTGGGCAGAGGGTTAACTGCAAATGGGACAGTGAAGTTTTTGGGGTGATGCAAATGATCGACGTCTTTATTGTACTGATGGTTACATAAGAATATTCATCTGTCAAAACTCATCTAACAATATTCTTAAAATGTATGCATCTTACTGTACATATGCTTTATCTCATTAAAGTTAATTTTTTAAAAAACTTTAAGACACTTAGCATAAATATAGGAGTTTTTCTTTGTTTTTTACCCTGATGTTTAGTAAGACGCTAAAAGCACTAACAACAAAAAATAAATGATACTTTTTACTACATTAAAATTCAGCATAGCCTTTTCAACAAGTAGTACTGGAGTAAAAGGATATCCATGGTGAGGGAAAAACTCAACCTAAACCTCACACCTTAAATAAAACCTAAAGTAAATGATAGAGTTAAAAGTAAAGATAAAACACCCAGGCATTGTGGCTCATGCCTGTAATCCCAGCACTTTCAGAGGCTGAGGCAGGTGGATCGCTTAAGGTTGAGACCAGCCTGACCAACAGGGTGAAACTCCGTCTCTACTAAAAAGACAAAATTAGCTGGGTGTGGTAGCACATGGCTGTAATCCCAGCTACTTGGGAGGCTGAGGCAGGAGAATCTTGAACCCGGGAGGCGGAGGTTGCAGTGAGCCAAGATGGCACCATTGCACTCCAACCTGGGCAACAAGAGTGAAACTCCGTCTCAAAAAAAGAAAAGAAAAAAGTAAAGATAAAACTATAAGACTTCAAGAAAAAAGGTATAGAAAATTTTGGGTACCTAGATTAAGCAGAGTTGTTAGTTAAATAAACATATGAAATGATGCTCAGCATCATTAATCATTAGAGAAATACAAATTAAAATCATAATGAGACCCCACTACACATCTATAAGAATGGGTAAAATAAAAAATAGTTATAACATTAAATGCTGCTGAAGATCTGAAAAAATTGGTTCACTCAAGTGGGAATGTAAAATGATACAGCTGCTTTGGAAAACAATATGTTCGTTTCTTATTAAAATAAACATGTACTTGCCATATGACACAGCAATTGTACTCTTGAGAACTTGTCTCAGAGAAATAAAAACTTGGTTCAGTACAGCCAGTTTGGAAGACAGTTTGGTAGTTTTTTACAAAACTGTATATATCCTTACCATTGGACTCAGCAACTGTGCTACTTGGCATTTACTCAAATGAGTTAAAAATTTAAATTCACACAAAAACTTGCACATAAGTGTTTATAGCAGTGGTATTTATAATTGCTAGAACCTGGAAGCAAACAAGATGTCCTTCAGTTAATGAAGGGATAAATAAACTATGGTACAATTCATATAATGGAATATTATTCAGCAATAAAAATAAACGCACTATCAAGTCAGAAAAAGTCACAAAGGGACCTTATATGCATATTGCTAAGTAAAAGAAGCTAATCCAAAAAGCTATATATTTTCTGATTCCAACTATATGACATTCTGGAAAAGGCAAAACTACAGAGACTATAAAAAGATAAGTGGTTCAGGGGAAGTGGGGAAAGAGATGAACAGGTCCATCACTGGGGCTTTTTAGAGCAGTGATACTTTTCTCTATGCTAATATAATGGTGGAAACATATCACTACACATTTATCAAAACCCATAGAATATACAACACCAAGAGTGAATTCCAATGTAAACTATAAAGTTAGGTAATATTACTGTTATCAATATTGGCTCATCAGTTGTAGCAAATGTAGGACACTAGTGTAAGATATCAATAAAATAGGAAACTATGGGAGGAGGAGGGAAATATGAGAACTCATTGTGCTTTCTGCACATTTTTCTGTAAAACTAAAACCTCTTTAAAAAATAAAGTTTATTAAGTGTTCTCACAAAACTTTACTTGCTATTCAGATTCTTACAAAACTTTGTAATAGCCAAAACCCAGAAACATTCAGATGTCCTTCAACAGGTAAACAAACTGTGGTACGTCGATGTCTTGGAATTGTACTCAGCAACAAAGAAAAATAAACTGTTGACAAATGCAACTTGGATGGATATCAAGGGAATTATGCTGTGTAAAAAAAGCCAATCTCAAGAAGTTACATACTGTATGACTCTATATAACATTCTTAAAATGACAAGATTGTAGACATGGATACCAGATGAGTGGTTACCAGGAGTTAGGAATGGTGGAAGAAAGATGATGAACATTGCTATAAAGAAGTTGAGCTCTACTGGAACCACCTGCAAAAATTTGGCCAGGGCTCACTCTCTGGTCTGCTCAAACCAGCCTGGTTTGTTCTGGAAATAGGGCCTCAATATGTGCCACCCGTGTGTCTGTCAGTATGCAAAAGATATAGGTTTTATTAAGCTGGACTAAGTGATCCTTCTTAAATGGAATATCCAAGCCACCTATCCAATGAAAGAAACCATGTTAGATCTTTGTACATAAAATAAATTTTTTTTAAAAAGATGAGGGAGCCCTGTTGTGATGGAACAGTTCCTTATCTTGAACATGGTGGTAGTTATACCAAGCTACAACAAGTAATACAATTTGCATAGAACTAAACACACACACACACACACAAATGAGTATGTACAAAACTGGTGACATCTGAATGAAGTTGATGATCAATGATATCAATGTTAATTTCCTAGTTGTGACATTGTCCTATGGTTAAGCCATATGGTACCATTGTGAGAAACTGAGTGAAGGGTATATGGATCCCTGTGTATTATTTCTCATAACTGTATGTGAATCTAAAATTATCTCAAGATGAAACTTTTAATATATTCAGCACTCCTATTCATCAATATGAATAAAAAAGGCAATGAAAAGATAATTGCAAACCAGGAAAAGATATTTGTCTTAGTAACAATGGATTAATATAGATACTGTAAAGTATAAGAAACAAGAAAATGACCAACAACCCATTTCTTTCCCTTAGAAAAATGGCAATGACACTTCACAGAAGATGACAAATGGCCAATAAACATATAAAAATGTGCTGCATCTTATTAGTAACTAGCAAAATACTAATTAAAATTATAGTACAGCATATCATAACAGGATTACAAATTATATATATTATATATATTTACGTATTTATGATACACACACACACATACACACACCATACCAAACATTAGAAAAGACTTAGAGCCTCCGGAACTCTCACACATTGCTGGTGAGTGTGGAAATTGGTGAAATTCACTTTGGGAAACAACTAGGCTTAACCTAGAAATTGGAATCTGATGCATGCATACTTCATGATCCAGTAATTCCAGTCCTTGGTCTATCTACAGAAATTCTTGCCCACTTGTACCAGAAGACATGTTCATATCTGCTCTCTTTTTAACAGCGAAAGTTAAAGCCATGCAAAGACCTTCATCTGTAGAATGAATTGATAACTTATGGTATATTCATTTAATTAATTCCTCAACAACATTGTAAATAAATGAACCATAACTGTATATATCCACATGGATGAATTGCTGGAGCATAACAGTGAGCAAAACAGACAAGTTGCAGAACAAAACATACAATATAACTCCAACTTATATATAGTGCAGAAACATATGCAAGTTAAAAACTTAAAAAGAAGGGAAAATATCACATAAATGTATACTGAGGGGAGTTGGAAGAGATAGACTTGAAAGAGCACCAGGAAGAACTGATGTACTAATTCTTAAGATGAGGGGAAAACAGATGCTTAATTTATTATTATTTTAAAAATCTACCTGTACATGTCTCCATGTATTTATATTTTGTAAATTAAAAGTTTAAAAATGGCCAGGTGTGGTAGCTCACACCTGTAATCCCAACACTTTGGGAGACCAAGGTGGGCAGATCACGAGGTCAGGAGATTGAGACTGGTTAACATGGTGAAACCCTGTCTCTACCAAAAATACCAAAAATACCAAAAATTAGCCAGGCGTGGTGGCATGTGCCTGTAGTCCCAGCTACTTGGGATGCTGAGGCAGGAGAATTGCTTGAATCCAGGAGGCGGAGGTTGCAGTGATCCAATATGGCGCCACTGCACTCCAGACTGGGTGACAGAGAGAGACTCCATCTCAAAAAAAAAAAGTTTAAAAATAACAAAAAGCAGGATAAAACGTGCATCAGGTTCATGACCTAAATGAATAGACTCTAAGACAGGCAGTTGACTGAAATCTCTGAAAACAAACTGTGTAAAAGGAACAAAACACCTGAGAAAAAATACTGCTCAAGACTCAAGTTTTGCTTCCCTAAGTAAGCGCCTAAACTTGCAACTGACTTAAGATCCTTGGGTAGTTTAACTTTTAATTCTGAGAGATCCTTTGATAAACTCCACAGTTTTGTAAGCAATGGAGCCATAGTATTACCAAATTATGAATGTCCAAAGTATCGTGCAGCCCACAGAAGTTTAGTTTTTGATGCAGCTTATATTTTTCCATTTTTATCATTATTCCCTTTTCATTTGAACCTCTGAGTTCATTTCCATGGCTATAATAAAAAGAAAGTCAAAGCCAAGAAAAACTGATTACAGACATAATATCCGCAAGATAAAATTTCAGAGAATATACATTCTACAACTCACATCCTAAAGGTGTCATAATAGCCTTGTGGACATTTCATTGGCAATGACCTTTAACAGAAATAAATTTTTGTTCAGAAACTGCCCCGGACTTAAACAAATCCAGCAAGATTTTACACCATGTTTTATCCCCAGGTCTGTAGGAAATGAAAAATAATGGTGAGATTCTGAATAAAATATTGAAACAAATAACTAGGAAAAAATATTGCCTTGATAGTACTGTGAAGTGACTTGGTACTGAGGAGGAGATATTCCATAAATGCTGATTAGAACAACATAGCTTTGAGACTTGGATCACAAAAGCCCTCCCTCATTAAAAGAAGTCCATATGGCTCCCAAACCTAAGATCCCCAACTATGTGCTTTCTTCAGCCTCAGATCTTTAATCAACACAGATGCTGAGATTTTAGCCAAGGTGCTTGCCCTGCATCTGAATAAACTGTTCCTGCAATTAATTAACCCAGACCAAGCAGTTTTTGTGCTGGTCACAGATCCTCTGGCAACCAGAAGAGACCCTCATCCATCATCTTACACCACCAAAACCCCCATCTATATCCCGTCCTCTGACTCCAAGGAGGCATCTGTGGAGAGAGGGAGCCAGTTTATGTTTCACATTAGCTGCATTTGGAATGAAATAGGTTTTTCTTCTTTAATGCCACCAGAATCCATCTCCTCATACTTGATGAAACGAAGTTTGTCCATTATTTTAAGAAACAACCAAAGTTTCTTTAGCTTTTCGTTGTTCAATATACCCTAAGATTTTTTCTAGATATACATACACTTTGTTACAGATAACAACTAAATATTCATACTTTTAACGTGGTGTAACCCAAACTAGTAAATGAATTTGACTTACTACAAATCCACTTTACACAATGTTGAGGTACCCTGGAAAACAATTTTAAATCTAATCCCTGTCAATAATATTGAATTTAAAAAAAGAAAACAGCGTTCCTTGATTTTTCCTCAAGGCTTTGATACTATCTCCCTAAATTAAGAGTGAGAAGAAGGCAGAATTGGAGAATGTTTTTATAATTCTTTAATATTACAAAAGCAACAAACATTTTCTCCATTAACAGGTGAAGATTAAAGAAGGATTAGAAAATTTACATGAATGTTAACAGCAGTACAACAAAACAGCAGTGGGAAAACATCAACACCGTATCCTGCTTCTCTGTTGTTTATGGAGTATAAATTTCATATTATCCCAAAACTGACTATTCTAATTCTCTCCCTACTTGTACAGGTTCTAGTAATTTCCATTTCCAGTCTCCTTGTGATTTCTCTAAATATTTTCTTTAATATTGATCAGAAACTTTGTCTTGACATTTTCTTTCGAGCTTGTTAATCTTTATTTATTACATCTTTGGACTAAAATATTCATAGGAAGATAGTTTCAAAATGATGATAGAAAATATATTGAGATAAGATTTAGGAGGCATTAGGAGATAAGATTTATCAAACTTGCCTATACTGAATATCTGTAAATTCTTGAATTGTATACTGTGATCACCAACTATCATGGGAAGCTGTCTACTGTATATTTAGTTGTATAAATAAATTAGAACATTTTGTTGCAGATAAAACTACTTCTATTCTTCTGTTAAGTTACATGTTAAATGTTCCTTTCACAGTATCACATCCTTCTACAAGCATTTCTGACATTAATAAAGTTTACATGTTAGGGGGAAAAAGACTCTCTCACTTGCATTTCTCAATCACAGTTTTTTAATTAGAGTCATTCAAATAAATCAACTAATATCTTGTTTCAAGAGCCATCAATAAGTAACCTAAAACTAAAGTGCATTTTAATAAAACAAATTAAATGTGACTATTACTCCAGAGTAGCAGACAATAGAACTCAGTTCACTAAAATAAATTTTATGACTTATTTAGTATACTGGGTGAAGTTCAGTTTGTGAAGAGAAACCCATTTTCTCTTCTGACACTACTTAAATTTTTTTAATCTTAGTAAATTTGGCAAATTATTGAGTCAAAAATAATGTTTTCATGATTTAGAAATATAGGTAATAATGCTACATGGGAATTATACTGTTATATTTAACATATTGGAATTTACAACATATTGAATCCCTTGCAAAAGGTATCATAATTCATATATTAAATGTATTTAAACTAACCAGAATTATAGTACAAATAATAATTAACACCTATTGTATTATACCCCATTTGAATTAATAATAATCATTATTAATAATTAATAATGATCACTGTAATGCCATTCAAAGGTGACCTTAAAAAAATGAGCCTGAGGAAGTTAATAAAAAATATACCAAAAAAACCCCATAACAATTAAAAGCAAAAAATCTTAACAACCACATCTTTGTAAATAGAACCCCCAAGAAGAAGCCTTTATAACAGAAAAGTTACTTTCAAGATTCAAATCTATTCTAGACATGTAAAGAAATTGTTTTTGTTAAAGTAGTCATGAGGACCATCTTTCTAAAAATAAAATCTAATTTCGATTTTTTTCAAGAAGTATCAGAAATAATAATACATTACCCTAAAAGGATAAAACACAAAGAGACATTATAATACTCAAACTACGATTAATCCAAAGATTCAGATTCATTACCTTGTATGTGCACACATTTGCAAATGTGTAGAAAAATATTTACAGTCAAATTTTTCTGAAAAAGGAAGAATGAGATGAGATCTTATTACTTAATTCTCAAATTACTCGGTAGGAATAATTTTCTAGTTCAAATTACTTGTAATTAACAATCACTGTACCACAAATTACTTTTACACTAGTAACTGTAGTACTGTATTTATTATAATAATGTATAATTAGCATTTCTAATATCACAAGAACTTTTTTGAGAAACTCATAGGGCCTTCATATGGGAAAGACAAGCTTATAATGAGATTCATACAGCAATTTTGTAATTTAAATCCATTAACTGTCATGTAAGTATAACATACTTTTATTGAAATTTGTTCTTTAACAAATGAAGTTATATTGAGGTTTATGTCACTTGTACTTACATTGTAGGTGATACCCAGGCAAATGTGTTCTAAATCTACTTATCAAATGATTTTTTAAAGTACGCTGGCCATTAGTGTTAGACATATATTTAAAAGTCTTATAAATATTATTTTCTGTTGTGTTTATTTAGCAAAAAGTAGTTGTTTTCTAAGTATTTGCCTAGAGAATATTATGTTTCTATTCAAGAATATTAAACAAAAAATCACCTGGGGTACAGAGGAATCTTGGAAAATAATACACTTTATTATCTCCACGTTTGAATTGCTAATGATAAGATGATTACTATTATTACAATTGGGTTTTTTAGAAGCAGTGTCTTGCTCTGTCACCCAAGCTGGAGTGCAGTGGTTCAATCTTAGCTCACTGTAACCTCATACTCTTGGGCTCAAGCAATCCTGCCTCCGCACCATGCCTAACTAATTTGAAAATTTTTTGTACAGACAGGGTTTTGCTATGTTGCCCAGGCTGGTCTGGAACTGCTTGCCTCAAGCGACCCTCCTGCCTCAGCCTCTCAAAGCATTATGATTACAGACGTGAGCTACTGCACCCAGCTGAGATTATTTTGAATTAATGACAAAATGGCACTGATTTTTCTTAGGAGTAGAAATATTTAAATTTCACAAAATAAGTAAATATTGAAATTAGCTAACTTAAGAGATTTTCAAAGAGATTAAGGGTAGAGTGATGCTGGGGTGATGAAAAAGTTTGGAAACTGGTGAAAAAGTTGCACAACAGTGTGAATGCAGTTAATTTCACTGAATTGCACAGTCAAAATGGGTAAAATGGCAAATTTTATGTCACATTTATTTTACAGCAATAAGAGAAAAGGAGAGAGATTATTTGGTTCTGTGATGAGGATACCCACAAAGAATTAGTTGTGCAGTCATTATAGTCCTGTCTATATAAGGTGCTCATCTTTGAGAATCACATAAATATTCTATACCTCGATTCCCATTTGGCAGTGGTTGTATTTTCCACATCCACAGAAGGCTTGCAGAAGGAAAATGAAAGGAGTTATTAAGAAGAATAAGGTCAGTGTAGAAAATAACATACAAAATAAGGGAAAGTGGCATTATGAAAAAGGTTAATGGTATGTTTTAGAAGATAGATGTTATTTATTTATGCCAAAATCTTCTTCTCAGAAATATTTAAAGCCACCTGGAACAGGCAGTCAAATATAAGGATATTGGAATGGAGCTTAGTCGTACAGTTTAGTCAGGTTATTGGATGAAAATTTTCTTCCTGTATTATCAGTATAGCCTTATTTATACTACTTGTGGCAATCACTGGTCTAAACTCAAGGAATACAAATATCAACCATGTCTGTCCTAAACATTGTATTCTAGAGGGGGAGAAAAAAAGAGTGTGTGTTATGGTCAGTGAATGTTGACTCCTATTATTTTTGGCTTAGTGTATATGCCTATAAATACGGTACCTTACATTGCAAAAGGAAATCAGGTGGCAGAGAAAATAAAGATTGGTAAGTAGCAGACCTTAAAGTAGGGAAATTATTCCTGAATGGGACCAGTGCAATCATATGAGTCCTTAAAGTAAAAGAGGAAGGTAGAATCAAGAGTCAGAGAGATGCAGCAAGAGAAATTCACAGCTAAGAGGGACTAGATCCACTGCTGCCTTTGAAGTCAAGAAATGCAAGAGGCCTCAAGGAGCTAGAAACAGTCCTTACCACAGAGCCAGCAAAAAAACAAGTCTTTCATTCTATAACCAGAAGGAACTGAATTCTCCTAACAATCGGAATGAACACAGAAACAGATTTTCCTCTATAGTCTTCAGAACAGAACACAGATCTACTGATGTCTTGATTTTTAGCCTGGTGAGACTTGTAGAGGATTTGTGGCCTCCTAGAGGTTTATGACAGTTTGAACGAGAATGCAGTCAAGCCGCCATATAAACGTGCATGGAAAGTCAGGAAATGTAGTCTAGCTGTGTGCTTAGAAGGAAAGGGAAATAGTTTTGCTGAACAACTAGCTAGTCCTTGAAGCATGAGTCAATAGAAAAACAAACCAAGTATATGAAAACTTGAAGTAAAACCAATCATTATTTTTAAGGTATTTAACATCATCATGAATGGAAAATGTAAATTTTATTCTATTTATTTATTTTTTATTTAGAGAGGCAGGGTCTTGTTATGCTGCCCAGGCTGGAGTGCAGTGGCACAATCATAGCTCACTGTAACCTTGAACTCCTGGCCTCAAGTCATCCCCCTGCCTCAGCCTCCCAAAGAGCTTGGGTTACAGACATGAGCCACTGCACCCAGTCTCAAAACTGCAACGCACTTGCGAACTGCAACTTCACTTCCCAAACTGTAATTTGGTAAGTTAAAAATTGTAAAAAGGAGTTACAATTTTTCAGTTACCAAACTGACAGATTTTCGTAATGATAATATCTAGTGTTGGACTATATCAGAAGAAAGCAGTACTCTCCTACATGGCCAAAAGCGCATACATCCTTCTTTGAAGACAATTGGGCAGTGTATGTGAAGAGCTTTTAGAAATGCATATCCTGAGATCCAACAACATGACATTAGAAATTAGTCTAAGAAAATTATTAACTATCCTTGCAAAATTTCACTCTAGCAATATTTAATATGAAGGGTGTGACTAGACAAATGCACATTGAATCTATATATTGCTGAATTGGATTTTTTAAACAACTAGCATGTATTCTTTGTGTAATGTTTAAGAAAAAATATTTTAAAGTATTATGCAACTTGCTCTAGGAATTAATTTAGGAATATAGCATAAAGAAATAGTTAAAAGAAGTATGCAAAGACTTCAACATAGCATTTTTGAAACAACCTTTGTGTTCAACAATAGCAGTTTGGTTAACGTACATTACATCTATTCACTGGAATACCACAGGCACATTAAAAATGATGTTATAGCAAACAGTATAATTATTAATATGGAAAGAAATGAAATATATAGCTGTCCCTCAGTATCCATGACGGACTGATTGCAGGACCTCCTGCAATATCAAAATCTGTGGATGCCCAAGTCCCTGGTATAAAATGATGTGGTATTTGCCTATATCCTGTGCAAATCAGTATATTTTAGATCATCTCTACATTACATATACTACCGAATACAACATAAGTGCCACGTAAATAGTTGTTATACCATATTCTTTAGGGTATAATCACAAGTTAAAAATGTTTGTACATGTTTAGTACAGACCCAATTTTTTTTCCAAATTTTTTTGAGACAAGTTCTTGTCTGATGTCTAGCCTGGAGTGCAGGGGCATAATCACGGCTCACTGCAGCCTCAACCTCCCAGGTTCAAGCAATCCTCTTACCTTAGCCTCCCGAGTAGCTGGGACTACAGTTGTATGCCACCATGCCCAGCTAATTTTTGTATTTTTAATAGTATGGGTCTTCACCATGTTGCCCAGAATAGTCTCAAACTCCTGTGCTCAAGCAATTCAGCCACCTCAATGTCCCAAAGTGTTGGGATTATAGGTATGAGTCCTTGCACTGGCCTTTCAAATGTTTCTGATCTGCAGTTGGTTGAATCCACCAATGTGGAACCCATGGAATATGGAGAGATAACTGTGTACTACTAAGTAGGAAAAAGGTCACAAAATATTATGCACAGTACTGATGATTCCTTGTTAGTAAAAGAGAACATGTATATCTGCATGTATTATATATTAATAAGTACCTAGCAAAAGATATTTATGCTCTTATACCGAAAGATATTTACATTGTTATATGATGTGGAATTACAGGTGGTATTTCTTTCTCCTCATTGCTTTTCTTTTTTTCAAATATTTAAAAAATAATCATGTATTACTTTTGTAATATAAAATTTATTATAAGAAGCAAAAAATACAGGTAAGGATATGGTCCTACAATTCGGATTCTGAAAACTAAGATGCTGTTGGTGTATAATTTTACAAATGGAAATCAGGTTTCTTACTTTTAATCTAGAATATTGTGTGGCAATGGCCTTCAAGCATATAATCTCTTTTGCCTTTATCCTTTCCAATACATTTCTCCTAGAATTGTGACTAGCTACCAGAATTATCTGAAAGTAATTTAACTCGTCTGGAAATTCCTCAGTGAGACTTAGCAAAGGAGATCAGAATATTTCCATGAAAATATACTTTAGTTCTTCAGAAAGTATTGCCCATACCTATATTCAGGTGACATAATAGTCTCTATTACTAAATATTGACTACATGTAATAAGAACTTCTATTTCCAGTTCCATTAAGAGAAAGAAAGGGAATAGGCACCCGTTTCCTTCAGTAGGTTTGGAAAAGTATGAATAAATAAGCCAATCAAACAAGGTCTTAATCTTCTATTACGTGATTTGTGGGGAAGGCATATAAGCAAGCATAAGACCCAAGCCTTGGCTGGGCGCAGTGACTCACACCTGTAATCCCAGCACTTTGGGAGGCAGAGACGGGTAGATCACCAGAGGTCAGGAGTTCGAGACCAGCCTGGCCGACATGATGAAACCCCATCTCTACTAAAAATAAAAAATTAGCCACCCGTGGTGGTGGAGGCCTATAATCCCAGCTACTTGGGAGGCTGAGGCAGGAGAATCTCTTGAACTCAGGAGGTGGAGGTTGCAGTGAGCTGAGATCATGCCACTGCATTTCATCCTGGGCAAGAGACCAAGACTCTGTCTCAAAAAAAAAAAGAGACTCAAGCCTTATTGTCAAGAATCTAATTTACAGTCTAAGTAGAGCAGTCATTCATTCAGCATTTTCCACTGACCATCATTGTGGTCAAAGAATATAATATCTAAGTATATGATTTCTGAGATAGAGCAGATCTGGGAGAATAATGTCTAGGGTGGGACTGGAGTGTTAAGAAGGTGAAGGTCATCAGAATAAGGAGATCAATTACATTAGTCCTTTCTAAGCCCCAGCGGATACATTCCAAGACCCACAGTGAATGCCTGAAACCGTGAATGATACCAAATCCTGTATATAGTATATTTTTTCCTGTACATACATACTTATAATAAAGCTTAATGTATAAATTGGGCACAATAAGAGATTAACAACAACTAAGAATAAAAGAGGATAATTATAACAATATGCCAGTATCACAACTCTTGCACTTTGGAGCCATTATGAAGTAAAATAAGGGTTACTGGAACACAAGCACTGTGACACTGTGACAGTCAATCTGATAACCAAGGCAGTGACAGCTAAGTGAGGAAGTGTATACAGCAAGGATATGCTGGACCAACAGATGATTCATGTCCTGGGTAGGACAGAGCAAGACAGCACAAGATTTCATCCTGCTACTCAGAATGGTACACAGTTTAAAACTTATGAATTGCTTATTTCTGGAATTTTCCATTTAATATTTTTGGACTGCAGTAGACTATGAGTAACTGAAATAGGGAAAGTGAAACTACAGATAAGACGGGGTGAACTGTATTGGGAAGCTGGAGTGTTGGCTGGGTCTGCTGCATGGATGCTGAAATTAGCCAGAATATTGACTTGCAGAAGAAAGGAAAACTATGACCTAAGTGTCAAATACTCAATAAATGTGGAAGCCTAAGTAGAAAGAAGGTAGATGAGGGCAAATACTGATAGAAGCTTCAAATGAGGAAGACATTTTGCTTATAGGTCAAGAATACTAGATTGGAAGTGATCAAGAAAAGCTAGACTTGGAAGAAAAGGCCTCCTTTGCTTGAGTTATTAGAGTTGTCCTTAGAAAAAAATCTAACTTTCAATTGGGGCCAAGAGGTAAAGGATATGAAAGGCTAAGGAAGTAGGGGATTTTGTTTAAGGTAGATCAGGTTCCAGAAATAATAGTATAATGGAAATAATATTAGCTAACACTTATAAAGGGCATTCTATGTGCCTAATTCATTCATTCTTCACAATTATTTTATAAGGTAAATGCTAATATTATTCCCATTTTCCAGTTCAGAAAACAGGCACAAAAGATTAAGTAACTTGCCCAATATCATACAGCTTGTAAGTGGCACAGGGGGGATTCAAAACTGTCCAGTTCCAAAGTTAACATTTTTAAGCACTACACTTTTCTCCAATCAAAAGGTTTGGATGAGCGAGGAAGATTGGGAGGAAGAAACAGAGGAAAGCAGGTAATGAAATAATAAGAGTTCCAGAGGCAAATTTCGGCAGCAGTAAAACATGTAAAAGGGTGGGTATTGCAGGAGACACATAGTTCTGTTTTAAAAATTGCCAGAAGCTAATGTTAATTATGATCAATATACTTAAAAATTTAGATATTGGTATATGCATGTCACTTTTTTTTTGAGACAGAGTTTCACTCTTGTCACCCAGACTAGAGTGCAGTGGTGCAATCTTGGCTCACTGCAACCTCCACCTCCCAGGTTCAAGCAATTCTCCTGCCTCAGCCTCCCAAGCATCTGGGACTTCAGGCACACACCACCACACTCAGCTAATTTTTCTATTTTTAGTAGAG